>CAUYQG010202460.1:0-10613 GCA_963574415.1 Tarsius wallacei | reverse complement strand
AATGGCATAGACACTGATCCCTCATTATGACAGCAGCTGGCTTACTGGATTAAATTGGAGATGTAAACCGGGCTCGGTGGCTCAGCCTGTAATCCCCCGCTTGGGAGGCTGAGGTGAGTGGATTGCCTGAGCCCGCGGGTTTGAGACCCGCCTGGGCAACTTGGCTAGACCTCATCTCTACAATAAATCAAAAAAAAATTAACAGGGCGTGGTAGCGCGTGCCTGTAGTTCCAGCTACTTAGAAGGCGGAGGCGGAAGTATCGCGGAGGACAGCAGGTCAAGGCTGCGGTGGCCGGAGCGTGCCACTGCACTCCAGTCTGGGCGACAGAGTGAGACTCCAACTAAAAAAAAAAAAAAAAAAAATTGGAGATGTATCTGCTTCCCATTTTGAAAGGTACAACACTAATACTCTATGCTTCATATTCAGATCCTCCATATCAGACTCTCAGGTGATGCATTTCTAGTCAATACCCCAGTTAATCTTGGGCATGCTAAAGTTTCAGAATCGCAGTTATTCATATGTTGCCATGGAAACTTCCCAAATATTGCCAAATTATATAACACTTGATTAAATAATGTTACATGATCTTTCATTTTTAAGGTAATAAAACATTACCCATATGTTATATATTGCCAAATTCAAAAATAGATTTTGTGTTTAAAAATTAATAAACACTTAGAGTGCTTCTTTCGAGGGACTGTTTTAAGTACTGGTTCACTGGTATTAATTCCTTGAGTACTCCCAGCAACTATATGAAGCATTATGTTTATCCTCATTTTAAGATGAGGAAAAGAGACACAGAGAGGTTGAATAAATTGCCCAAGGTCACACAGATAGCAAATGTCAATTTTGATCTCTTGTAATCTGGCTCCCAAAATGTCAACCACCAGGTCAAACTATGCCTTAAACATTTGTCACTGAACACTGCTCTGCTTAGAAAGTCATAAAAATAGGAAATACTCCCAACACATGGTTGGGAACAAATAATAAAGGAGAAGGAGAAATGCAAGGAGGAGAAATGTGAGAAGGAGAGAGGAAGGATCCCACACAACAATATAGATACAACTCTTCTGCTAATATTTGTGAAAATATGCATAAAAAAAGGAAAGGTATTAACCAAAACACTTGCTATCTAGTGATGGAGTTTCAGAAATTTACTATGTTTGCTTTATTTTCCAAATTCTCTGTAATAAGGGAATGAATAATCACGAATCACTCTTGTAATCAGAAAACAAAAATTGAGTCAGTTTTAGTTTGGAGACTGATTTGTATACGGCACGATTGACATTAAAATATGAATTGATTTGGATTTTTAATGATCTGTTTTAGCACTTAGCAACTTTTAAAACTATACAAGTATATAGCCATATAATAACTGTTCTTTTTTGAAAAATGGTATAATCCTTACATATAAATCCAATATGTTTATATTACTTTTAGTTGTACTATGAAGAACAATGTACTTACCCACCTAGTAGTGCAAGCTTATCTCTGGATCTGTAAGCTTAACCTAATAGATATTCTTTATGCATATACTATGGACACAAGGCAGGGAACAGAGAAAAATTAATGCAAGAAAGCTCCTACAGTGACAAAAAGTTATATTAAAAATAGCTACCCTGGGATTGTTTTACAGTATTATTGTGAGCTATTGTCACTGGAAAATAGTGTTTGTCTTGCAAAATCTTGCAGTGTTATATGGCAGATTATAATAAAAAATATTATGTTGACATCATTAAATAGACTCAAAATAACTCTTTTTTAATTTGGTCTACTCCACTATACAACATTCATCTCCAAATGTAATTCAAAATATGAAGAATTCTTTTTTCAAGTTTAGTAGAGATTTAGTGTAACACTCTACAAAGTATATAAATAAGGAGTCTATGGTGCTTACAAAACTAATTATGAGATCATACCTTCCTTTAGGGATCTTACAAACTGGCAGAGAGTGGAATTTTAAAAAACACAATACGCAATATGTATAATGCACATATGGCAAGTTTTCTACTAGTTACAAAATGCTAAGGCAATTTAGAGAAAAGAGTAATCATACTCAATATGACTTGGGGATTATAATGGTGAAGATGCAGAAATCACGCTATTTCTTCAAAGTGTTAGTGGCTCTAATTTTGGATCTTGAAGTATTAGTAGGCTGTTAATAGGTAAAGATCTATTTATACTTTACACAAACATTAATTTAGCACTATACAGTGCATTGTCTGAAGGCTAGACAGAGTGATGGAACAAGATTGAATAGATTCCCAACTCTCATGCCTTCTAATAAACAAGTATTGAATTAGGTAAATTCAGATATTGGTAAGTTCTATTACAATAATAGAATAATACTATTGTGGGTGAGTTGGTTGAAAGAGGTGACAAAGGGGTCTTTTTGTGGAGTAGAGCTTTCTGGAATCATAATATCTGAGTGATTTTTTTTTTTTTTTTTTTTGAGTCACAGCCTCACACACTCACAGCTATCCATAGCTTCTACCTGCTGGTCTCACATGATCCTTCTGCCTCAGCTTTCCAAGTAACTGGAACTACAGGTTTGTGCCACTATGCTTGACTCATTTTTTAAAAATTTATTGTAGAGACAAGGTCTCACAAAGTAGCCCAGACTGGTCTCAAACCCCTGGGCTCAGGCAATCCTCACTCCCGAAGTGCTGGGATTATAGGCGCAAGCCATTGTACCTGGCCCTGAATAAATATTAAAAGCCAGTCTCAAATATCCAAGGACTAAAACATTCCAGAAAGAAGAAATAGCAGGTTCAAAAATCTTGAGGTTGAAACAATATTGTCATGAGTTCAAGAAACAAAAATAAAAACGCAGTATAACTAGAACAAAACAGGGGTGGTGCAGAATGAGGTCAGCATAAAGAAGTAGACAGAGGCCAAATTGTGAAGGATCAACAAGGAGAGATATTCCAGGTAGAAAGAACAGAAATCTCCAAAAAAGAATTCAAAACAAGTATAACATAATGGGTGAATTTGCATGAGTATTGGGATCAAATAGCTTAGCTTCAAATTCAAGTTCTTCCACTTCATAGTTGTTTGGCATTGGCCAAATTATCTATCTCTTCAAACCTGAGTTGCCTCATTTTTATACAAAAATAATGATAATGCCTATTTGTATTTATGATGAATACTACTTGGTATAATGCATGCTCAGGGCTAGCAAAGTATCTAGCACTAATGAATGTGAGCATTCTAGAGTATTTTGGAGAACAGAACTTAGTTCAGTTTAACTGGCATATATAACGAAGAGTAATGAAAGATGAGTCTAAAAATAAAATAGGAACCAGAGTAAGCAGAATATGAAACATCAGACTTTTCCATAAACAGGAGAAAAGCACTAAGCTCTTTTGAGCAGGGAAGTGATGTATCAGTAGTAGGCTTTGGAAAGATTAACATAGCAGTTGTTTACAGAATATTTCGGATATTGGAGATAAGGAAATAAGATAAGAAGCAATTTAATTTGTTCTACAGTAGAGACCAAATAAAAGAAATGGATTGCAGACATCATAGAGGTCAACTTGCCAGGACTTTGTGATAAGTGAACGAGTACAGGCTTCAAAGCAGGGGGCCTGAGAGAATATGTAATTGAAGTACAGATGGTACTAGAAGGAACCAGTTTGAGTCAGAAGAAAATGACTCAACTGCAGGCATGCTGTTCTGAGATTCCTGCAGATATCCAACAAGCAGTTGGAAGTGCAAAACCAAAATAAGGGAAAAGTACTGGTTGGAAATGCAGATTGGAGGACCATCAACAATCCGATTATACCTGAATCTCTGATTCTCTGTTGGATTGCCAAGAGGGAGAATGAAGATAAAAGAGCAGAATACTAAAGACGTAGTCCTAAGATCCAAGTATATTTCACTAACAAAGCCAGAAGAATGAGTTTATGAATGAGATAGGGAAGGGGTGATTTATATGATTAAAGAAAAGCCAGAAGAACACAGAACATATTCTACCTGTCAATTGCTAAATAGAAATAATACCTAAATAGTGAATTTTAACACAGACATTCAGTTTATAGGATGGCAATAACTGATTTAAAAATTGTTAATAATGCTTCGCACTCATAATGAAAATAATGTAAAAGTCCTGAATTTTATGTCTTTTTTCTGTATATTTCTAATTTGCTTACAAAGCCTTTATAAGAAAGTTTCTTTTTTAAACATTCCATTTCTAAAGCCTAGAATAACTTCCTAAGGACGTTGTGAAATATTCAGACCCAGAATAGCTGCCTAGAAAATAGGTTCTGTTAACAATATAAAAAAACTTTCTTCTTTGACAGAATAGCTAAAGGTGATGAAATTATTTTTTTATTTTAGAATAATTTTCAAATTATTCTAATCCTATGGTAGCATTTTAGGAATGCATAAGTGATACTATCATAAAAGTCTTTTTTTTTTTTACTGCTACATATTTTTTACCATGTTTTATTTAATCATAATAGATACAAAGGAACAACAAAATCAGCATATGTAAATTAAAAATTAGTACATTGTTTCATTTTAATAATTATTCACCCCATATCTTAGATGAGAACTCAGGATAATAGAAAAAACAATTATTGTTTCTTCAAATAAGCATGCTTATGCCTATAAATCAAATTATGAATGAGATTTTAAAATATAACTGATATAAGAAACTGAAATAGTATTACAAGGTAACCCCTTCAGGTCTCCTCCCACTGTGGGAGAATTTCTGTCCTTTCAATAAATCCTGCTTTCTAAAAAGAAAAAAAAGAAAGGAAAGAAATAGTATTACAAGTACATATTAGTACACTTGAAAATGTCCATTAAATATCTTGAAAACCAGAAATGATCAAAATTAACTCAAGACATATAAAATATAAATAATGTAATAAACCAGGATTTTTTTTTTAATCTAACAACTCTAGGACTAGACAGTTTACCAATGAACTATTTTATAATTCAAGTAATAGCATGTAATATAGAAAAAGTGAAATGATTATTATTACTCCTGATAATTGCAACATTTGATCAATGGTATGAATAAACATGGTGAAAAATGCAGCTATTAACACAGACAAATGTAAAAGTATTTAAAATGTGCTAGAAAGTAATTCCAATAATACATTAAAACTATTGATGACATAAGATAGGGTTGTACCAGAAATGGAAAAGGAAATTAAATCAATGAATTTGATAAACTTTAATATTCACATTAAAGTATTACCACTAAAATAAAAACATAGCAAGATTATTCTCTTCATTATTTTAGATTAAGACAAAGTTATTATTTGCAGAGCACATGCTTATCTGCATATAATACCCCAGAGAGTTATCTGGAAACCTATTAGGTATTCTTGAAGACTTTTGCTACAAGAATTTAGATGTAATATAAATGCCTAAAAAACAGCAACATGATTTTGTATTGCTGATGAATACTTACAAGATGAAAATAATTTATTAACAACTTAAGAAAAAAAGCTACAACATATTCAGAATTAGTCCTAACAAATTTGTTAGAAATCTACATCAAGAAAACTGTAAAGCCTTATTTTTAAAAAACTACATAAATAGAAACATGTACTAGATGGTCTCCTGGATGGAAACAAATATCATATAAATATGAACTTTAAATGTAGTGACTTAATGCAACCTTCAGCTTATCATTGGAATATTTTTGAGAAGTTAGCAGCATGATTCTAAAGTTCTTCTGGAATAATAAAAATTGAAAGATAGTTATGGTTCAATGGCATGACTTTTTTATACAATAAAAAAATGAATTAATTTTTTTTTCAAAGAGCAAAGATGAAGATATATGCCAAGTCAATAACAATACTAATCTTTTGAGGGTGGGATTAAGACAGTTTGGTGGAAAGATGAGACCATTATTTCTTTTTTCCTATGTTTTTTAGTGGGGGTGATTTTTACTTTCTTTTGATTGTATTTTTCAATTTTTAAAAAAGTTATTAAAGCAATAAAAGTTGAAAATCCGGAGTAATATTTACAATCTTTGTAACAAATGTTTGATATCTTTAGTATATAAAGGTATGTATCAGTAATAGTGCTAAATTTATTCTAACAGAATATTTTATAAATATTATCAAGTAATTGACACAATAAATAAGAAAGTTCAATATTCTTAGCAACAAACCAAACTAAAAACAAAATAGACACTATTTTTTATTCTTGTAATTTTGTGGTTTACAGTGTTAAGACTGATAAGGATACAGTGAGAGAGGCCCTCCCATGCCTTGCTGAGAGGAATGGAAATGAGTACATGGAAATCTGAATGTTAGATCATGATGCATTTTTATTTTTCACTTCATACATTACTGGATTTTTTTAAAATCTGCAATATAACATATTACTTTTACAACCAAGAAGATAAAAAGTATTTTAAATTTACTTTAGAAGCTAGAAATTTTTTTAGATTTTAGATTTCAAGGGGTAAAAGTGCATGTTTGTTACATGGACATATTGCATAGTGATGGGGATTGGGCTTCATGTGACCCATTCCCCAGATATTGAACATTATACCCAATAGGTAACTTCTTAACCCTAACCTCTCTCCCTGCCTCTCCACTTTCAGTGTCCCCAGTATCTATTATTTTCATCTTTGTGACCATTTAGCTCCCACATGTAGGAGAGAACACATGGTGTTTGGTTTTCTGTTTCTGAGTTAGTTCACTTAGGATGATGTTCTCCAGCTTTTTAAATATACAGTACTTCTTTAAAACACCACTTTTCTTAACAATTTATTTGTGTCAAACATGATTATGGCCTCAATTTCTCTCTCCAGTAAGTTCATTCATAACATTTTAGTATTTGAAATGAAAATATGCAATTTCTTCTCCTAGGGATGCTAGGTGATAGATAGAGCAATAGCTACTGTAATACTAGTAATAGCCAAAATATTGAGCATTATGCTGGATACTTTGCTAAGCTCTTCAGAGGCATTAACATTTTAATCATCAAACCCTATATGGTGGGTACCACTACTTACACCATTTTAGAGATAAATGAACTGAGGGTCAGAGAAGTTAAGTAAATGTCTAAGATGGTACTGGGACTCGAGGGTGGAATGCCGACACTTATTCCTGGCTACACCATATATTTATTTGCCATCTTTCCTGAAAGCTCACATAACTTGAGACAAAATTTTCTCAACTCGATGTAAAATGAAAATAATAACATTTGGCAATGTTGTGAAACCTAAATGATGTAATATATGTGAAAGCATTCTGAATAGCAAATTCTACAAATGTAATGCATTATTATAGAAAACAGAGATTAAGTATTTAACTAAAGCTTCCCCTTTAAAAGGTATTTTTTTTAACCTTGTCACTTATTTTTGCTCCACTCCTTTAATAACTATGATATTTTGAGATATTAATCATTTTTCTTTAAATCCAACATCTGAAACTTTACCTACCCGGTGTTGCTCGTTATTATTTTGGTACGCACTAACCTATTAGTGGCCTCTGAGAGTAAATCTCAACCACAGTACTTGTCTTCCTGTATAAGGCTTTAAATACAGTAAATAATAATTATCTACAACAAGTCTTCTACAACATATTACTACTGTCAAAGAACTCCAGATGAGATATAAGAGAAAATAAGTTAACCACATATGATTTAAAATGTAGTGAATACTTTACAATCAAGTTTTTTTTTTTTTTGCACCTTAGATAAATTTTGGATGAATTACATTTTATTGATAATACCTCACCTTACCCTAATTTCAGTTGAGTATGATGATATTTTTCATATTGTCTCCTATTGACTTCCACTCCATTTTATAAGACAAGTACTCCAAAGAAGTGGCTAAAATTTTGAAACCATTTTTATAAAATGAACAGAATATTGAAGGAAGATCCTGCCATGAATACAGAGTCCTACACAAGAAATAGCTAGAGATGTAGGTCAATTGTCCCCCTCCCCCCCCAAAAAAATAGCTGACTGCCGTATTTTCTTCTGGGTTTTTCTCTGTGATAAGGCACACAAAGAAAAAAAATACTTGAAAAAAGAAGTTTGTTTTTTGTTTAAGAGTTCCATAGCAACATATGAATAGAAACAGCAGAAACACTTTTTACTCCCAAAATAAGGGTTTATGGTGTTTTGATCTTACTTTCCTATGAATAGTGAAAGAATCTGATTCACTTAAATCATGAGAGATATATGAAAATCTAGAAAACATTTTATTGCAGATTCACAAATAGCATGATCACACTTTAAAGCTAATTATTGAGATCAGAAGTTTGTATCCTAACTACATCATTGGTTAATAAAATAGGTTTTTAATTTTATAAACCTTAATACTTCATCTAGCAGTCTGATTTAGCCAGTACATCTTAAAAATTTATCAGCTAATTGAAGAAGCACTTTAATTAAATACATATAGACTTGAACATAAAGCATAAATAGAAGTGCACAGAAAAATGTGCCTGTTATTGGTCCTTGGAAAATTAATAATAAATGCTAACATTTGTTGATCTCTTACCAAGAGCCATATGCAGTGTTCAGTTATGATCTGCATTACTTCTTTTAAACTTAACACTAATTTTATAACTAAGCACCATTGTTATTTTATAGTCTAATAATTAAGTGATTTGCCCAAGGACATACAACAACAGTGTGATGGAATTGGGTGATGTAGGCATTGGGCTAACTCTGCAAGCCGTGTCCCTCCCTTGCTGCTCGTCTACACTCTGGGTAACTTCTATTTATTTTTCAAAACATTCACCACATAATGTAGAGTAATGAAAAATGTTTCAGATCGAAATTATCCTCAAAACATAAACAAATACTAGCTGCACTAAAGAAAGTCCTTATTGTTTAACCATGTCTAGAGTACTATTCCTAACAAAGCTTGGGGCTGAGGAGGATGGAGTAAAGAAGGGAAAACCCCTGGAGGAGTATGTCAGAATCAAAGAGTATTTATGTACTGGACTCACTCCACCTCCGAACTCACTTTTCACATGCCTTATGGGCATGGCCTTTCAACTACTCTTTCTCCTCCTGCAACACACTTTCTTACAAAAAAAAAAAAGATGTGGGGTACAATTCAGGGTTAGGTACATAAGTGGTCATCGTACAGGTAAAGTGTGGGTACCCTTATTGATGCTATGTGCCCCCCTCCCCTGGCAGTGTACCACTACTGCCAGTCCCTTTCTTATAGTATTCTAATAATGTTAATAATGTTCAGGGTCAGCTTATGAGTGAGTACAAGTAGTACTCAGATCTTTGTTCCTGTGATAGATCACTGAATATTATAGACTCTAATTCCAACCAAGTTGCTGCAAAGTTCACAATTTCATTTTTCTTTATGACTGCATAATATTCCATCATAGAAATGTGCCACATTTTCTTTAACAACTCACTGGGGATAATTTATCCTACAGGTCTTTGCTTACAAATGACCTCTCCCAGGAAGCCTTCCTGTCCCCACACTTCTGTTTTAGGTGTCTTTCCTCTTCTTGTTCATAGCACCCTGCCCTCCTTCCTATCATAGCATGTCTCTCTCATACACACACACACACAAACACACACACACACACACACACACACACAAATTGTATTATAATCCTCTACATTTATATGTCTGTCTCTTCTAGACTATCAGAACCTTCTAAGCAAGGGCAATGAGTTTTTTATTCATCCTAATGTAATAATAAATTGTAATAATCATAATTAATAACTGTCATAAAAATAAAAGAATATCATAATGGCCGCCACAGACTCAACACCCAAGAAGTATTTGTTGAATGTACAAATATGTAGAAATAGATTTCAAAGTATTCACAGTTTGCAATGCATTTTCTCGTATGTTACTTTAAATATCATGATGAGCACCTATGATGAGCACAATAGTCTCATTTTTAAATAATAAGAAGGCAAAGACACAGAATAGCTAAAAAAAAATGTTCAAGGTCACAAATATTGCAATGAAAAGAAGTGAGACTCAAACTCATGTCTTTGAACTCAATGTCCAGTATTGTTTCCTTCACAACCCAGGTGAGAAAGTGGTCTCCTGGAAAAATATAAGAGCTACCTCCCATATATCAAATTTCGTGCTCTAAAAAATGTTACTTTTTAACTTTCCATTTCAAGTTTACTGTTTATTGCAAAGCACAGTTGTAGTAAATAATAGATACACTCTTTGCATATGAGAAAACCTAAAGTTCATTTGGAAGGATCAGAGAAAAAAACACAACTTCAACGCAATAAAGAGATACCATAAGAGAGTCAATAGTTCCATTTTGAATGATCTTTATTAAGTAAGTATTTCTTTTTTTTTTTTTGGCTTGGCTTTCATTTTATTTTTTTTTATATATACAATATTTTTTTATTGTGATATTGAGGGGTACAATTAAGGGTTAGGTACACAAATATGTCTCGTTCAAGCACCCTTGTTGATAAGATGTGTCCCCCCATCCCCAGACAGGTATTTACTGCCATTAATCCCTTCCCCTATCCCTCCCACCCCCCCATCATTTCCCACCACTGTCAGTCATTTTCTTGTGGTAATACGTTGGATGACCAAGGTCTACTATATGAGTGAGAACATGTGATACTCAGTTTTTTGTTTCTGTGAGAGGTCACTCAGTATTATAGACTCTAGTTCCATCCA
>CAUYQG010202450.1:0-17872 GCA_963574415.1 Tarsius wallacei | reverse complement strand
AAGACAAGCATCTTGGAAAATGGCTGGCCCTAGGGCTGAGCCAGGGAAGATCCAAGACCAGCCTGGAGCATCTTGTGATATTGTGTATTTTTGTGTGTGTGTGTTAGTTGGCTGATTGCATAACGTATTTTGTGAAGATCTCTTCAAGTTATTTGCTCATTTTTAAATTGGGTAGTTTACTTTCTTACTAATGAGTTTTAAGAGTTCTATATATGTTCTGGATACAAGTCCTTTTTATGATATGTTGTGCATACCCGTCTTTTTTGATATTAGTTATTTCAGTTATTATAAGTTGTATTTTTAAGGACTTTCTCCATTTCGTCTAGGTTGTTGTTCAAATTCTCCCAGAATTCGGCAGCCAGGAACTCCCTCAGGCTGGTTCTTGAGTCCCTTTGCCGCCCTATCCTTTTGTTTTTTGAGCACTTTCCTACTTTCTGGTACTACAAGATGCTCCAGGCTGGTCTTGGATCTTCCCTGGCTCAGCCCTAGGGCCAGCCATTTTCCAAGATGCTTGTCTTCATTTGTAAATGTTGTGCAGAACTCCAAATCTGTGTGCTGGGTTTGTTCATTACTACCAGGATATCATTGCCTCAGGCCCTCTCGACAGACAGAGCTAGGTAATATACATATATATACTAACTCATAGGTTTAAATATATCTCTAATTGTTTCTCCATTTGTGTATACTTATGTGTATAATACACACACACACACACACACACACACACACACACACAGAAAAATGCAAACTAAAACCACAAAGTTAACCACTACACACCTACTAGACTAGAATGACTACAGTTTTAGAAAGAGTACTACGTGTTGGAAAAGACATTGAGAAACTGGAACTCTCATCTATTGTGGGTGCTAATATAAAAGCATACAACCACTTCAGAAAACAGTAGCAATTTCTTACAAAGTTAAACATGCACTCACCATACAACCCGGCAATTCCACTCCTGTTTACACAAGAGAAATGAAAACATATGTCCACATAAAGGTTTGTACATGTATGTTCATAGGAGCTTTATTCATAATAGCTAAAATCTGAAAACAATCCAATTGTCAATGAACAGGTAAATGGATAGACAAATTGCAGTAAATCCACAATCAGCAATAAAAAGGAACTAACTACTGAGCTGACATCTACAATAACATGGATCAGTCTTAGAAAACAGTATGATGAGCGATAATACCATGTCATGTGACCCCATGTGAATGAAATTCTAGAAAATGCAAATCTAATTCACTTGACAAAAGCAAACTAGTGATAGTCTAGGACCGGGGCAAGGTATATTGCCTGGGCTGGAGGGCAGGGAAATTTTAAGGATGATAGAATTGATTGCAGTTGTGGTTATATGGATTTGTACATGTGTCAAAATTCATTCAATGGTGTACTTAAAATTGGTGCAACTTTTCAAATTTTTCAAGAGGTCTCAAGTCTCCAGGGAGACTGCATTAATTTTTGTGGGTTTTTTTGTGGTTTTTTTTTTTGAGCCAGACTGAGATTCAAACCCATGTGTGGGTGCCTGACCCAATTGTTTTTTTTTGACATGTAATCCACATACCATAGCATTCACTTTTCTTAAATGTACACTTCCATGGTTTCTGCTATACTCGAAGTCTGCAATCCTCACCACGTCCTCCTTCCAGAACATTTCCATCCCTGTACCCTGAGCAGTCACTCCCCTCCGCCCCCTCCCTCACAGCCTGAAGCCAGCAATCTGCTCTACGTCTCTATAGACTTGTTTATTCTGGACACTTCACATAAACGAAATTATAAAATATGCAGCCTTTTGTGTCTCGCTTCTTTCACTTAGAATAATGCTTTCAAGTTCCATCCATGTTTATGATTCTGTTCCTTTTTGTGGCTGAATAATATTTCATTTCTTGAATAGATCCTATTTTGTTTGTGTTAGAAGCTTAAACAGCCTTGTCAATAATGGATTGTAGAATTAATACAGAACCAGGTGGAACTATCTAGTAGTACACATCAAAACACAAGCCTTTTTTAGGTTGTGAATTTGAAAAGGCCTACTTACAACAGACGACAATTTAAGACTTTCAAAAAGAGTAAAATAAAATAAAATGGGTGCATTTTATTGCATGTCAATTAACTCAATAAAGTTGAGTTTAAGCCATTTTCTTACAAGAAAAACTCCAGGCCCAGGTGGTTTCCTACTTTCTATTAAACATTTAAGAAAGAAATAATATCAATCTTACACAAATTCTTTCAGAAAATAGAGTTGGGGAAAAATTCATTTTATGAGACCAGTAATACCTTGATATCGAAACCCAACACATTATAAGAAAATAAAACTCCAGCCCAATATCCCTCATGAACGTACATACAAAAATATAGACAAAATATTAATACACCGAGTGCAGTCGTATACAGAACTGATAAGTCATCGTGACCGGTAGGCTTCATTCCAAGAATGAAAGATTGGTTTAACATTTTAAACGTCAGTTGATGCAATTCAATATATTAATATATTGAACGAATAGATTAAATTAATATATTAATTCAATATATTTATATATATAAATGAATTAATATATTGAATCAACATATTAAGGACACATAATTGAATCAATATATTAATGACACATAATTGAATCTATATATTAATGAAATATAATTAAATTAATAGTTTAATGAAATATAATTGAATTAATAGTTTAATGAAATATAATTGAATCTATATATTAATGAAATATAATTAAATTAATAGTTTAATGAAATATAATTGAATTAATAGTTTAATGAAATATAATTGAATTAATAGTTTAATGAAATATAATTGAATTAATAGTTTAATGAAATATAATTGAATTAAGTTTAATGAAATATAATTGAATTAATAGTTTAATGAAATATAATTGAATTAATATATTAATTCAATAACAAGAGAGACAAAAACATAAATAAGGCAAACAATGTTGCAGGCTCTCTGAGAATATCTTTCAGGCAAGTCTCTCTCCAGCGGACTCTCGTTCAATGTGGGCTAAAATTATGTGAGTGGCTTGACCCCACCTGCTGGTTTGCCCCCCCCCACATCACAGCTCTTTCCTGAAAGAGCTTTGCATTATATCAGCAAATTGCTGCTTATGATTAGCCTGTGCCTGCATAATTGCGTGTGAGGATGAGAGCGGGTGTGCAGAGGTTAGCACCACCTTGCTTCCTGACTACTTTGTTGAAAGAGCCTTCCCACAGAAAGGGCTTGCATGGCTGGGGTAATCACACTGGGTTCTGGGGTTTGTTGTGTTTTATTTTCTCAGTGAGCAACATCCAGAGATTTATCTCAAGTGAATAGAATGCCTGTCTGTGCTTCTCTCCAACATCTAAGAAGCTCCCTGCCTTCGATCCAGGGCAGTCCAAACAGGCTCTTGCCCATAGTCGAATCAGCCACACTGAGCTGGAGAACCTGCCCCCCGACCTCTAGGTTGTAAGATCCTCTTCTAACACTGATCACTCACCTAAATTCTTAAAGCCCATGTGACTCTTTTCCCTGCATTTCCAAAGAAGCTTCAGCCAAGCTGAGACACCAAGAAGATCGTCATAGCAGCATCTTGTTTTATTTTTTATTTCTTAGCTTGGAAAATATAGTTTATTTAGTAAATTAGAGAGAGAGAGAGAAGAGGTTCACCTCCCCAAGATAGAGGAGGGGGCCAAAGTCACAAAACATGGCAACCATAACTCAAGGAGCCAAGTGGACACACCAGAGTTTAACAAAGCAATGGCGGCAGCATCTTCTTTAACCAGAAAACTCAGTACCACAAATCCCAAGTCACATTCTGGCCCAAGGAGCCCAGAGAGGAACTGTTAAGTGGCTGCTGTTACCAGTGGTAAATGGGGAGGGTCTGCAAGAGGCTGGAGACAGCCCTGAGTGTGTCTGTTAGCCAGAGCAGCTGGAAGGAGTAGCCAATGACTGCCTGGTAGTAATTTAAGAGGAATCAGCTGGAACCAAGAACTTCCACCAGGCTGACTGCAGTGGCTCACGCTTGTAATCCCAGCACTTTGAGAGACTGAGGCAGGAGGATCACTTGAGCTCAGGAGTTTGAGACCAGCCTGGGCAACATAGCAAGACCTTGTCTTTACAAAAAAAAAAAAGAAAGCTGAATGTGGTGGCACATGCCTGTAGTCCCAGCTACTTGGGAGGCTAAGGTGGAAGGATTGCCTGAGCCCAGGAGATCAAGGCTGCAGTAGCCTGATTGTGCCACTGTACTCCAGCCTGGGCAACAAAGTAAGACTCCCCCTCCCAACTAAAAAAAAAGTTTCCCCAGATAAGGATCCGAGAGATACCTGAAAGACTGGAGGAACCCTCCATGCATTTGAGGGGCAGCCATGCTCATGTCTTCAGCTATTCATTCCCAGATCCCTTCTTGGTACCAGGCGGGCTTCCCAAGTTTTCCATTCTAGTTCCTTGGTCCCCTACTGGCTTCCTCATCTCCCTCTGCTATCAATAACTACAGTGGCCATAAAATGCATCATCCAAACAGAGGCCCTTTGAAGAGTGCAAAGTGTTTGCTAGTAATGATTATGCTGTGACAGCTGGTATAAACCGAGATTGTCCCAGGAAAACCAGGCATACGGTCCCCTCACAGCTACCAGCCCATCCCAAGACGCTCTCTCAAATCTAGTGGCGAGTTAGTCATTGCTCTGTTCTTGTTGCTGCCTCACAGAAATGCAGACAGACTTCTCTCTCTCTCTCTTTTTTTTTTTTTTTTTTTGAGTTGGCGTCTCACTGCATCATCCAGACTAGAGTGCAGTGCCACGCTCACGGCCACTGCAGCCTCGGCCTACTGGACTCAGGTGATCCTTCCACCTCAGCCTTCCAAGTAGCTGGAACTACAGCCATGCGCCACCACGCCCAACTAATTTTTAAAATTTATTTATTATAGAGATGAGGTCTTGCCAAGTTGCCCAGGCTGTTCTCGAACCCGTGGGCTCAGGCAATCCCCTTACCTAGGCCTCCCAAAGTGCTGGGATTATAGACTTCAGCCACCGCGCCCGGCACAGACTTCTCATTTTAAAGACTTTACTTGTGGTCGTTAGAGGTAAATGGACAGTGATAATAGAAATACCAATAACGGGAAGTTAAAAGAGCACACGGTCTGTGACCTGAACAGGGAGATTCACTCTGAGTTTGCAACTTAAGTTTCATGGACTTCCACTTTCAATTTCCTTACTTTTTCTTTATGTAAGTGGCCACATATTATTGCAGACATATCACATGGATATTGTGGAAAATTAGACAATTTAGACAAACCAATACTATAACATACACTCTGATACGATCATGCCAAGAAATTACTACTGGTGAGTGATGTTAGCAAAAAACAATGGACTAAGAACCTCAAACTCATCTCCTCCGTAAAAAAATGGAAAAACTAGCAAAACTGATTCGAAACATCCTTTTCAGAACTCTGGAAGTCAACCAAAGGCATACAGAAATCCAGAGAGCGTTTTTTCAGAGGCAGAATCTCAAAAAACAGTGAATTTTGTGAAAATTTAACTTGTCCTATTCCAATGCCCCTCTTTCTGACTCTACAGAAACCTTGAAAGCAGAGTTGCAGGAAACCCAACAGCCCAACAGCCACCAGAGCGGGGACCTCATGACCCCCTCGCCTGTTTGAAGGAGTCAGAATTCCTTCAAACCTTCATTCATAATGAATTGTCATTATTTTACCCATCTGGTGTTTCCCTGGGAGACCCCACTTGCAAGCCTGCCTTTCTTTGATCAGAATCTATCAGTGTGTGTGTGTGTGTATGTGTGTGTGTGTGTGTGTGTGTGTGTGTGTGTGTGTGTAGGCAGAAACCATGGGCAGTACTGAACCCTACCTATACTGTGTTTCTTTCTGTACATACAGACCTTTGGTGAAGTTTAATTTATAAATCAGGCACAGTGAGAGATAAAATAAAACAATGATGACAATATGCTACACAAATTATATGAATGTGGTTTCTCTCACACTCTCTCTCTCTCAACATATCTGAATATTTTGGACTGTGGTTGACTGTTGGTAACTGAAATCTTGGATGGAAAGTGAAACCGTGAACAAGGGGAGACTGTGTTCAAGACTGTGTAGTTCTGATAGAAGGACAGATATATAGATTAAACAGAATACACTTCAGAGTTCAGAAGTCAGTCATAATTATGGCTAACTGATTTTTGACAAGGTTTCCAAGACAATTCAGGGTAAAAAATTGTCCTTTAAACAAATGTTTCTGGAGCAACTGGATACCCACAAACAAAAGAGTGAAGTTGGGCCCCTTCCTCATACTATCCAAAAGTTCACTCGAAATGGATCAAAGCCCTAACCGTAAGAGCTAAAACTATAAAACTCTTAGAAGAAAATATGGGGGTAAATCTTCCTAAAGCTAGATTAGGCATAGTTTCTTGGCTATGACATAAGAGGCACAAAAACGAAAGGAAAGACAGATAAGTTGGACTTCATCAAAATTAAAAACGCTGGTGCTTCAAAGGACACCATCAGAAAAGTGAAAACCCACAAAATGGGAGAAAATATTTACAAACATATGTTTGATAAAGGGTTAGCATCTAGAATATATATAAATAATTCTTTTTGCTCAACAATTAGAAAAAAAGAATGACTTAATTTTAAAATTGTCAAAAGACTTAAACAAGCACTTCTTCAAAGAAGATATAAAAGTGACCAATAAGCATATGAAAAGATGCATAATGTCATAAGCCATCAGGGAAACGAAAATCAAAACCACAGTAAGATACCCCTTTCTACACAGTAGGATGACTGTTATTAAAATAACAGACAATAGCGAATGTTGGCGAGGATGTGGAGAAATTGGAGCTCTCATGAATTGCTAGCAGGAGTGTAAGATATGCAGCTGCTTTGGAAAACAGTTTGGCATTTCCTCAAAAAGTTAAACATAAAGTTATTGTGTGACAAAATTCCACTCCTAGGCATATACCCAAGAGAACTGAAAACATATGTTCACCATAAAAAAACTGTGCACAAATGCTTGTAGCAGCATTATTCACAATAGTCAAAAAGTCAAACCAACCTACATGTTTTTCAGCTGATGAGTAGATAAACAAAATTTGGTATACCCATACAGAAAGGCATTATTCATCCATAAAAGGGAATGAAGTAATGATACATGCTACGACATGGATGAACTTTGAGGGCATTATGCTAAGTGAAAGTAAGAACACACAAAAGGCCACATAGTGTGTGATTCCATGTTTGTGCAATGTCTGTAATAGGCAAGTCCATAGAGACAGAAAGTAGATTATTACTTGCCAGGTATAGGGAAAGAGGAAGGTGGGGAGTGACTACTTGTAAACATGGGGCTTCGTTTGCGGGGAATGAAAATGTCTTGGAATTATATAGTGGAGAAGGTGGCACAACCCTGTGAATATATGAAACTCCTCTGAATTGTGCACTCTAAAAGAGTGAATTTATGGTCTGTGAATTATATCTCCACGTGAAAGAGAACATACTATTGCTAAGACCAGCATTAATACTTCTTTGGATCTTTCTGTATGTTTACATGTGATATGTTATGCTTTAACCAAATAACATGTTACTTTATATACTTTTTGGAACCTTCAATCACCTTTCTGTTTCTGTACATATTCATTCCATCTAAAACTCCATCCATATTCAAAATCCTCATTTGTTTAAAAAATGCTCCCTGCAGCTAGTTTGCCCTAGTCAATATCCAGCCCAGACCATATATTCCATCTTTAGTCTCTTTGAACAAAGCACAGTCCCTTTTCTGTGTGTTTGACTTGCTGAAGGGGCCAGGTCAGTGACTTACTCTTTGGGTTTGTCTGGTTGTTTGATTTATCATGGTGTCATCTAGCTTGCTCCTCCATCTCTTGTTTTTCATATAAAACAAAAGTTGAATATATTTTGGCTAGAACATACCATAAGTTACGCTGTGCACTCCACAGAGTCACACCAGATGACACATGGCATCCGGTTGACTGCCATTAGCAGCACCAAGGTGGACCTCCAGATATGAGGTGCTAACAGAACTGGCCCCTTCGTTATATGACTTTTTTTCTCCTTGTCACTGGAAAGCTCTCTGGGATGTGTTGCTTGGCCACCGTACAAGGATCTAGCTTCCCAACAAACATTCACCAGTTTCTTAACACCAGCTGAAGCTTTTTGCCAGAATCAATAATTTCATTAGGGCTCCCACAATATTGCTGTTTGTATTGTATGACTCCTGCTTTTATTTGCTGGCATTCTTCTGTCAGAGATTGTCCTCATCACCTGGAGCTATCTGCTTATCCTAAAATCAGTTCCTATTAGGAAGAAAGAACAAATGCTTAGTTCCTTCCTTTAATTACAAATTTGCAGGTGTTCTTTTTTTTCTTCTTCTTCTTAGAACAATGCTCACCAACCCAATCTTCAACCCAATCACTTTCTGTGGATCTTCCTTTAAGACTGAAAATGGATACATCAGTCCAGCATCAATCCATGGGGCACCTCTTCTCCTATTAACTTAGCTCCTAAGCTTTTACTAGAACTCGAAGCAGCCCATCAAGACAAAAACACACTGATATAGCCATGGGACTACCACAATCGTCGGTGGAGGCCTCCGGGCCTATAGAAATTGTCTAAGCATCCGTTCTGACACGACTAACTCAACCAGGTAAAGGCTAGCTTTCTGCTTCTCCCTCCTCCATTCCAGTTGTGCCTGAGCCCTTGACAGGATGAGCCCTAACCAGACTCACCTCAACATGCTAGCCATGTTCTCTGGAAGTGTTTTCCTAATCTCCAGCCTTTGAAAGTGATGATTAAGGCGAATGGACATATTGGCCAAGAACCACGGTGTGGGAAGATGAGAAGCGTATCATGAGCGGAGACCAATTTCTGAAGGGAGAGAAAGCCCCAAGGAAAGACCCCACGTATCAGTGCAGATTGTGGGTACAGAGCCCCCTTCCTCTACAATAAGCAAGATGGGCTTGGGCCTGGAGAAGCGGTGGCTGCCTCGTCGTCATCCTTGGCCATGCTGAGTGAGGGTACAAAGGCGAATGGGACCTTGCTGAGTCTCTGCAAGAGCTGGGAGCAGGAGCGCTTCTGCCGCCCCTGGGGTATATGCACTGACGGATGTATAAAACAGAACACCAACACACTCATATACAAAAAGGAAGCTCCTCGCCAAGTGGGCCAGATGCTCATGCTGACTGGTCAGCGCATTCTCTCCTGTCGGAAAGTCTACGTGGGAAGCCAAGTTATAATCAGGAGGTTGTTTGTGAGCACAAAATCAGAACAAAGGGAGGGAACTGGACGAGCTCTGTGCATCCATGGGGATATAGGGTGGACTGCATGTCTGTGTCTAACGGTCACAAAACAGCTCTTTCCCTTGACAGGACTGGAGACATCATGACAAATGTTTGTTCCTTGGCTCCACTTTCCAGCACTCCCTACAGACCGTCCCCCCTTCTGCTCACATATTCTCTCTTCAGCTGTTAAGGCCATTGATTGGGTTACAGCTTCCCTTCACATTCCGTCATGCCTTGATTAGATTTCCAGACCCTGCTGCATCCTGCCTCTCAGGATGCCATTTGCAGACATTTATTTACAACCATGGTGTGGGGACTTCACTAGCTCAACAATCAAAAGATGCTATCATCTATCAGTTTGCGAGATACTTTACCATGATAACTTATCTACCGATATGCCAGACAGCAGAAAAAAAGACTGCCAGTGACCAGTGTGACAAATATATGAGGGGGACCCCAAAACAACCGGAATTATCTTTTGGAGGGTGGGCCCTTTGTAGTCCAGGTTTCCCTCGCTAGTTAAGTGTTCTAGGAACCCATCAGCATCAGTGGACCAGCTAGCATTGTTGTGAGAGGCTGTGTTTGGCTTCAGTGAATTTTTTTTTGGGGGGGGGCGATTCTTTCAATGCATTTGCCCATTTCCTGATGGATGATTTACCATCACGCCTGCCCACACTGCTCTGAGTGTTCAATCGTTTTTGACCAAAAGCGGCATGACCCCCATGTTCCACCCTCCCTATTCTCCTGATCTCGCCCTGAATGACTTATTTTTTGTTCCCCCAACGAAAAAATCCTCAAAGGGAAACACTTCACCAATGTGGAGGAGGTGAAACAAAAAAAGGCAGAAGCACTAAAAGGCATATAAATGGATGAGTTCAAAAACTGTTTTGCAGTGGAAAAAGCATCTCGACAGGTATGTTGCGTCAAACAGAGAGTACTATGAAGGTGACTGAAGTTTATGCATAGAAGAATAAATACACAGTTTTTTACAAATAAATTCCATTTCGGGGGCCCCCTCATACATATGCACTATATCTATAGCTTAGTTTGTTTTGTTTTGTTCTTATTGAGGTAAAATGCACGCAAAGTAAAGCTTGCCACTTTAAAAATCTAGGTCTGCAATTTGGCGGCATTAAGTACCTTCATGATATTGTGTGAAACCACTTCCAAAACTTTTTTATTGCCCCAAACAGAAGCTCTACAACTTTAGGCAGAAGCTCCTCATCTGCCCCTCCCTTCAGCCCCTGGTAACCTTTATCCTACTTTCTTTGAATTACTTGCCTGTTCTAAATACCTCACATAAGATAAATGGCTTGTGTCATGTAGCATGTTTTTAAGGTTTGTCCATATTGTCACATGCTTCAGAATGTCATTCCTTTTTATATCTGAATAATATTCCATTGTATGTATATATACTACCTTTTGTTTATCCATCCATCAGTTGATGGACACTTGGGTTGGTTTCGCCTTCGGCAGTGTGAATAATACTGCTATGAACATGAGTGTACAAATTTCTGTTTGAATCCCTGTTTTCAATTATTTTGAGTGTATACCTAGGAGTGGGATCTCTGGGTCAGATGGTGGTTATACATTTGAGCTTTTAGGGAACCCCAAACTGTTTTCCAGAGCAGCAGCACCCTTTCACATTCCCACCAGCAATTCACAAAGGTTCCAATTTTTCCACATTTTAACCCACAGTTGTTGTTGATTTTTGTTGTTGTTACAATAGCCATCCTACTAGATATAAAGTGGTATCTCATTGTGGTTTTGATTTGCATTTCTCTAATGACTAGGATGACCAAACTGCATGTGCTTATTGGCCATTCTGATGTCTTCAATGGAGAAATGTCTATTTGAGTCCTTTGCTAATTTTTGAATTGGGTTTTGTTGTTGTTGAGTTTTAGGAGTCCTTTATATACTCTAGATAGCATTCCCTTACAGATAGATGATTTTTCAGATAGTCTCTCATATTCTGTGGGTCTTCTTTTTACTCTCTTGATGGTGTTCTTCAAAGCACACACGTTTTTAATTTTCATGAAGTCTAATTTACCAATTTTTTTCCTTCTTGCTTATGCTTCTGGTGTCATATTTAAGAAATCATTGCCAAATCCAATGTCATGAAAATTTCCCCTTAGGTTTTCTTCCAAGACTCTTATAGTTTTAGATTTTGCATTTAGGTTTTGAGCTAATTTTATATATGGTGTGAGGTAAGGATCAACTTCATTCTTTTGCATGTGGATGTCCAGTTTTCCCAGAACCATTTGTTGAACAAACTGTCTTTTCCCTAGCCCAGCTGTCTTTACATTTGTGTTTGCATAGTATAGTTTTCTCCCATCTACCTACTTTTACCCAATCTTGGGTTTTATTTTTAAAATGTATTTATAAGCCGGGGGTGGTAGTACCTGCCTGTAGTTCCAGCTACTTGGAAGGCTGAGGTGGAAGGATCACCGGAGCCCAGCAGGTGGAGGCTGCAGTGGCCAGGAGCGTGCCACTGCACTCCAGACTGGGTGACAGTGAGACTTCAACTCAAAAAAATAAAAATTAAAATAAAATAAAATGTATTTATAGGTAGCTTATGGTTAGCTTTCTTTGTTCAATCTGATAATCTTTGCCTTTTAATTGGAGTGTTTATACCAGGGGTTGGCAAACCTTTCCTGTAAAGGACAGCTAGAAAATAGATTTGGCTTTGCAAGTTATCCAGTCTCTGATACAGCTTCTCAACTCTGTCACTGTAGTGAAAAAAAGAAGCCACAGACAATGCATAAATCAATAAGTCTGACTGTATTCCAATAAAACTTTTCTTACAAAAACAGGCAGCAGGTTGGATTTAAGCTGAGGGCCATCGCTTATCTATCCCCGGTTTAGACCATTTATATTTATGTTAATTAGTGGTGTGGTTGGATCTAAAGTTAATATTTTACTATTCATTTTCTATTTGTTGCACTTAATCTCTGTTCTTTTTTTTTTTTTCTGTTCTACTTTCTTTAGGATTACTTAGTATTTTTTATTAGTCTCTTTATCCACTATTGGCTTATTGGATGTACCTGTTTTTTTTTAAAGTGGTTGCTCTATGGTTTACAATATGCATATTAAACTTATACTCTACCTTGAAATAATACACCTCTTCATTTGTAGTCTAACAACCTCACAACAGTACACCACTATTTCCTCTTTCAACCTTTGTGTTATTGTAGTCATACATTTTAATTTTATGCTATAAATCACACAATACATTGATACTACTGTACTTATTGAATCTTCTTTTAAAGAGAATAAACATTAAAAAGAAGATGTCTTTTATATTTATCCTTATTTTTAACACTCCTTTGCTCTTCCCATTTTTCTGTATACCAAAATTTTCACTAGGATCATTTTAGGCTGAAGAACTTCCTTTAGTAATTTGTGTAGTACAAGTCTATTGGCCATGAATTCACTCAAGGTGCAGTGGCTCACACCTGTAATCCCGGCACTTGGGAAGTTTGGGAAGCTGAGGAGGGAGGATTGTTTGAGCTCAGAAGTTAGAGACCAGCCCAGTTAACAGTGAGACCTCATCTAATTTTTTATTCTAAAAAAATTTTATTTTGGGGACGGGGGGGGCACCCCTTATCAACAAGGGTGCCTGAACGGTGCATATTTGTATACCTAACCCTTAACTGTACCCCACAATTGTAAAATAAAAAAGATGTTTTAAAAAATTTTTATTTTATCTTCATTTTTAAAAGATAGCCACCTTGGGTACAGCATTCAAGGTTGCCATTTTCTTCTTCCTTTTTTTTTTTTTTTTTTGCACTTAAAAAGGTCTCTCCATTGTCTTCTGTTGTATATAATTATTGTCAAGAAGTCTGCTATAATCTTATTTTTGTTCTTCTGTATGTAATATTTCTTTTTTCTCTGACTGCCATTAAAATTTTCTTGGGTTTTCATCAGTGTGACTATGATGAGTATATAGGTAAATTTTATTCTTATTTGGCTTGATTGTATTTATGCTGTTGAGCTTCTTTGATCTGTAGTTTGTTATTTTTCATTCATTTTGGAAAGTCCTTGGCCATTATTTCCTTCCCTCCTCCTCCCTCCCTCCCTTCCCTCTTTTGAATCCAAGGTCTCACTCTGCCACCCAGGTTGGAGTGCAATGGCACAATCAAGGCTCACTGCAGCCTTGACCTCCTGTGTTCAGGTGAGCCTCCCAGTTAGCTGGGACTGTAAGTATGTGCCACCATGCCCAGCTAATTTTTTATTTTATTTTATTTTTTGTAGAGATGAGGTCTCACTGTTACCTAGTAACTCCCGAGTTCAAGCAGTCCTCCTGCCTCAACCTCCCAAAGTGTTGGGACTACAGGCCTGACTTTGCACTTTGCTCATTATACCTTTAAATGTTTCCTCTGTGCTATTCTCTCTTCCTTGTCTTCATACTGTTCTACAGTTTTTAATGCTCTGCTCTGGGCCTTCCTTCCTGATTCTTTTCTCTGTGTTTCATTTGCAAGCACTTCTATTGTACTGTCTTCAAGTTCATTAATTTTTTCATCCGTTCTGCCCTACCTACTGATGATCCTGTTACAAGGATTCTTTATCTTTGATGTTTTATTTTTTTATTTCTCACTTTTCCTTTTTTATAGTTTCCATCCATTTGCTAAAATTACCCATATGTTCGTATGTGTTTTCTCCCAATTCCATTAGAACTTTTAATATATTAGTCATAGGTATTTTTAAATCCCTGCCTAATATATCCTTATTGCTAAGCTGATTCTGTTGTTTTTCTCTTGACAATAATCTTCCTCTCTCTCTCTCCTTTCTCTGTCTCTGTTTCTCTCTCTCATTTTTCTTTTCTTGTATCATAACTTGTTATTGAATGCTGGACATAAGCTGGTAGAGATTGAGGTAAATATTATTTATGCCTGGAAATGCCTTTCTTTTGCTAGGCTAGTTCATCAGATTAGTAGTTGAGCTGGTTTGAGTTTTGTCTTTGCGATCACTAAGCACAGTGCATTAGGGAATACCATCCCCATGCTTGGTGTGGGCAAGGGGCTGCTGGAGACTTTCTCGCAGACTTCCTGCTCTCCCATCAGCATTCAGCAGCACCTGTACACCAGTCCAGTCAAGCAGGGGTTTTATAATCTTGCCTTCCCCTCAGCAATAGACAACTGTTGCTTGCTACTTGTTGCTGGGCATGTCGCCAGGCCAGGTGGTGATTCTCGATTCTCCTGATCCAGCCTCAGTTGTAGGCAAGGCCTGCACACCCAAGCCCAGGGGTAGGACTTCCTCAGATCCCTCCCTTCCTCCCTGGCCTACCCAGGCAGCCAAGCTCTGTCTTTGATTTTTGGCGGGCCTTGGGCAGAGGTGTATTACCTGTGTCTCTCCAATGGGTCGTCTACCTCTCTTTACATTGTGCAGGTTTTTAGACCGAAGAGGGTTTCTGACCACCACCCCCAACCCTAGAAGCAAACAGCTTTTGCACGTACTCTCCCCTGAAGCCCTAGTTGTGTACTGCTTCTTGAGAATGGAAAGAATGGCTCCCTCCCTGAGATGCAGACACAGCTTGCTTCTACCCCTCCCCTGCGGACCCTGGGGACAGGAGGGCCTGTTGCCCCTCCCCTAGTGGCCTAAGACAAAGCTGTTAAGAAGAAGAAGGTCATAGGATTTTAGTGGTGATTTGTGTCTGCGCCTGGCAGCCATCACTTCCAACAAATCTACACCACCAAGAGCCTTTCTCTCTGGTCTCCTATCTCTTCTGTTTCTTTTAAGTGCCCAGTGGGCTCTGACAGAGAAGACATTGCAAGTGGACATAAACTCCCCTTGAGTCTGGAACTCTTTATTCGTCAGGGTTCTCCAGAGAAATCAGGCTAACAGGGTGTGTGTGTATGCAGAGAAAGAGAGATTTATTTTAAGGAATTGGCTCACACAATTATGGAGGCTGACAAATCCCAAATCTGCAGGATAGTCTGACAGGCTGGAGGCCTAGGGAAGAGTTCAAAGGCAGCCTGTTGGCAGAATCCTTTTGTCCCAGGGTCTTCAACTGATTGGATGAGACCCACCCACATGATAGAAGGTTAATATGCTTTCCTCAAAGTCAATGTTGACCTCACCTTTACAAAACATTCATAGAAACATCTAGAATAATGTCTCACCCAATATCTGGGCACAATGGCCTAGCCAAATTGACACTGTGTTGGCCATCACAGGCTCCCAGTTTTTCTAAACGGATCCACTAGCCCAAACTCAGCCTTAAGTGATTCGTGAAAATTTGAGCTGATTCCTTCTTTCCGACTTCTGTGGCAGTCACTGTTTCCCCTCATGCTCTGCCAACTGTGAAACAATCTGTGTGTCCCTTCTCTCCTCAGTGAGGCTTGTCACTCTTTGGAATCAGGTAATGTGGCTGGCTGAGGGCTCAGCTCTCAGAAAGATCCAAGATATCTTATGATTTTGTAGACTACTCATTTTTCTTATTTTAGGGTAAGCATGATGTTCCCTTACAACTTTCAGACCCTAAATAGGTCTTTAAAAGGTTAATAAGCAATTAACCTTCTATTGTGTGTATGAGCCTCATCCAATCAGTTGAAGATTTTAGGAGACACAAGACTGACTACCCCCAAGGAAACAGGGATTCTGCCAACAGGCTTTTGAACCCTGGGCCTCCAGCCTGCCAGCCTACCTGCACTGCACTCTGTTCGGGGAACCAGGCTTGACATCAGAGGGCAGGGGCTGGAGAGCTCATCGGAGGCTGTGAGGCTACAAGAGGAGGAGGATTCAGGGTGAAGGAAGAGCCAGAAGGCACTGGGCTTGGGAGAGGGCTGGTCTGCTGGACACCAAACCCCCAGTTAGTTCCCGGGGAAGGGATGTGGACACCTAAAAGATGACAAAATAGCCTTAAACCAGCTGCACTTCCCTGTCTAGGGCTCCCACCAACTCTGCAGGGACTGAAAACTTTCCGGGAACACAGATGGGGTTAAAAAGAAGACGCCAAACATATGGAAGTTCTCAAGAGCACTTCTAACTCCGAGAAAAATAAGATGAATCGGTGGAAGTAGAAACTTTAAAAGAAAAGAATCAGAACTTCTTCTTTGACAAACAAAGCTTGAGCCTCTCAGCAATCACGACTGATTGCAAGACTCTCTCTCAAGTGCCTGGAGAGTGTTTTCCTGCCCAGAACCGCGGCACTTCAAATAGAATTACTCAGAATTCAGGGCCGGCCTAAATCAGCCCAGACAAAAGCCACAGACAGTTTTCAGGCTGAAGTCAACATCGGGCTTTTTGTTCCTTAGAGGGAGTATGTGATTTTTAAAGTATAAAATTAATTCACGGTCAAGGAAGAAAATCTGTGGAACACACAAAAGTAGAAAGAATAAAACAAATATACAGATTCCTTAATCCAGAGGTGGTTTATATTCTAAAGATGTTTTTCATTTTTTTCTCTGTGGATACTTGTATTTTTCTCCGTGGAACAGATTTTTATTTTGTTTTGTTTTGTTTTTTGAGTTAAGGTCTGTTGTCCAGCCTGGAATACAGTGGCATGATCATGTCTCACCATAGCCTTAATCTCTTGTGCTCAGGTGATCCCCCCGCCCTAGCCGCCCTAGCTGCCCTAGCCTCCCCAGTAGTTGGGACTACGAGTATACGCCACCACACCTGGCTTATTTTGTGATTTTTTTTTTTTTTTTGGTAGAGACGAGGTTTCACTATGTTGTCTAGGTTGGTCTTGAACTCCTGGACTCAAGCAATCCTCCTGCCTTGGCCTCTCAAAGTGCTGGGATTAGAGGTGTAAGCCACTGCACTCAGCTAAATTAGGATTATATTAAATAAAAAGTTGTTTCTTGCACTTCTCATTTACTATATTAGGATCAGAGCTCCACTGTATTAATTATCCCTTGAAACATTCTGTTTAATGGTTCCATAAACCATTACTTTTTATAGACATGCCATAATTTATTTTAGTCATTTTTTTTACTTAATGATCAATTGGATTGTTTCAATTTTTCAAACATTTTGAATGTAATTCCAGTGAACACCTCTGGATGTAATCTCAGTATATATCTCCAATTTTTTCTTGGAGGAATTCTCAGAATATTAAGTTTGAGTCCTTCTCGCTACCTGCTCTCAAATTACTCTTCAAAAGGGTCATACTTCTTTGTATTCACACTAACAATATACGGACATGCTTATTTCACGAGTCATTAGCCGACACTGAGTATCATCATTAAATAAAAAGAGAGAGAACTAAAGCCTTTGTCCATGTGTTAGCTGAAAACTGGGATCCAGCTGTCTTGTTTTGTATCTGATTATTGTTGAACACTTCTTCATGTGTTTCTTGAATGGTTTTCTTCTACGGATTATCATTTGCCTATTTTTTCAAGCACTCTGCCTTAATTTTGATCCAGTTTGGACATTGCAGGAGCAAAAAGAAATCCTAAAAAGAAATTCACAATGTTAAAATCCTTTTCATTTATAGCTTTAAGGTTTCTTTCTTTCTTTCTTTCTTTCTTTCTTTTTTTTGAGTCAAAGTCTCACTCTGTCGCCCGGGCTGGAGTGCAGTGGCACACTACTCATGGCCACCGCAGCCTCGACCCGCTGGGCTCAGGTGATCCTTCCGCCTCAGCC
>CAUYQG010202444.1:0-40410 GCA_963574415.1 Tarsius wallacei | reverse complement strand
AGAAGAGACTCCTTGAGCAGCCCAAGCTACAACACCTCTTGGCTCATGAATTCTTGGCACTCAAGGCCAATAGGAAGCCAGATCTGCTATCCAGTTTCTGCAGGTGCACACTCAGCCAAAAAAAGAGATGCCAACCCTATTAATGGGATCACGAGAAAACAGTTTATAAAAGCTACATAGTGAGAACTGAGCAAGATGTTGGAGACTTAACATTATCTATACCAGAACAATTATCTTTGCCAGCATTGGCCAATAGCTTACAGGAAAAACAAACTTTATGAACCACTGATTCCTAGATTACTATTTGAGCAGCTAGGGAAAGGGATCAAGTAAAGAGTGAGGGTGTATCCCAAAGTTTTTGTAGTCAAAAACAGATCTGCATTTCCAGATATATGTTGAGTTAAATGTGTCATTAGCACATAAAAATGAATACATTCAAAAGCAATCACATATTCCTCTCCCAAAATATTGTCTTTTCCTAACATTCCTATCTCTATTCATGGTAAAATCTACTCTAAATTTCCAGAAATAAAGTCATTTTTCTTCTTCCTCAATATTTTCTCCAATCAGAGGCCAAATACATTTAATTTCAAAGCTTTTGACACACATCTTGTAACAGTCCGCTTAAGCAAATGAAACACTGCCTGAATCTATTTACGTCTCTTCACCCCTGCTTTCAATATCCTAATTCAAGCTCTTACTCTTCTTGGTGGACTACTGTAAGTCTCCTAGCTCTTCACGACACCATCTTATCTCTATTCCAACTCCTCTTATAAAACATGATGACATTAATAAATATCAGATGTGTTAATGACAACATCTTTCTCCTTCACAACAAAACTAGTACCGAGAGGGAAAAAAATATCTTCACGTGTGCATTATCCCACAGCACTATTAAAACTTTTCAGGTTGGTGATTTGAGCCTTCGTCACATTTTCCCAATTACATTCTTGGTCTTGTCTGTCTCATCACCTTAACTTATCTCTCATCAGTCACATGGGCCTCCTCTTGTATGTATCCCACACTATATCATCTTGTCCCTTTGTTCTAGGCGCCTCCTCTAACTAAGGGCTTCCCAAACTTGAATGCACATCAGAATCACCTAAGGGACTTAAAACTCTGGGTCTCAGCCTGAGTTTCTAATGTAATAGGTGTGGTGGTGGGTTGTAAAAACATATATTTCTAACACTTTCCCAGGGAGTGCCGATGCTGCTGGGCTGGGGAATCATACTTGAACATCACTCACTCACACTAAACGTCTTCCCTCTATTTCTACTTTTGCAATAAACCACTGAAAGCTTTATGTAACATTATTTCCTGCTATCTCTGGGCAATGCCTCCAGTCCAAAGCCATCAAGATACTTGTCTTTTCTCTGAATGCCTATAGTGTCATATTTCTGTCTTATAACACTAAGAATAATCCATTTTTTTATATAGTTGTGTGGCAAAATTTAATTTTCTCCATAGACTGCATACTCTTTGAGGGTAATGCACATGTTTACATTTTCTAAATGATAGATTCACAGCAAAAAGTATGGCATCTTATCTATGAGACATAAGATAAATATTGTCTGCCCACTAAATAAATACATCTGAAAGAAGATATAATAATTCTGCCACAAATATCTACTGACATATGAACTGGCAAAGGTAATATAAGGTTGTCTTTTAGTGCAAAGTTTGGTTTTTCATGTGCCTATGCTTTGCCAATGCACCTGGGACTGCTGTTGTGATTTCAGCTTTTGGAATCAATGACAGTGTTTGGGGGCAAAATCTTGGGGCAAAATATTTCAGCAGTTCAATTACAGTATTTTATCATATAATGAGGAAAAATAACACAATATTTGCTGTTCAAATCTCATACATTAACTCTATTTTTTTCTTTTTCTTCAGAGGCAGTGTGAATTTCAGAGTAAAATGATCTTGAATCAAAAGCCTCATGGTCTCAGCTGTGCACGGTGGCTTGTCCCTGGCATCTCCGCACTTTGGGAAGCCAAGGCTGGAGAACTACTTAAGCTCAGAAGTTTGAAACCAGCCTGGGCAACATAGCGAGACCTTGTATCTACAAAAAAATAAAATAAAATAAAATAAATTAGCTGGGTGTGTTGATGTATGCCTTTAGTCCCAGTTACTTGGGAGGCTAAGGCAGTAGAGTTACCTGAGCTCAAGAGGTCAAGGCTGCAGTGAATCATGATTGTGCCATGGCACTCCAGCATGGGTGAGAGAGTGAGAACCCAACTCAGAACAAAACAAAACAAAACAAAACAAAGTCTCCTGATCTCACAGCAATGCAGAATAAGATGGCAGGCAATAGACTTGCTGTGTCGTGGCGTAACTGGTTGTTTCTGCCAAAATCACTTCAACACTTCAACAAAAATCTAATATAGCTCCCACTGGGGCTGACCTAGTCCTTTGTTTCTTTTTTCCTCTCCTTACTTGCAGTAACTGTGGAAGCATGTTTGGACTTCATGTTTTTGCTCTTGTTGCTTTTGGAGCAGTGGCATGGCTTCCTTGAACAATGTGTTAGAATGAAGGATCTTGTGTCCTAGCTTTCCTGCTGCCCCTATCCAGCTGGTGAAATGCTTTATCTCATTAGACCTTGAGGCTTTTTTCCATCACATGGTAAGAGGAAACATCTTGTTTATCTCTGGCTCTTTGGACATCTCTTCCTCTCTTGAGAGATGTAGCCTCCGTGGTACTATAAGATAACATATCATTGTCCTGAAAAGGTTAATGCAACCTCTGAAAAGTAGTTTCTATTTGAATCAGGAATAGTATGCTCATTATATTCATTATGACTGAAGTATATTTAGCTCATAAATTGCCATTTCTATTACTGTCAGCCCTATGTATCAGCATGACATAGCTGCTCAATGCACTTAAGACTCACAACTGCTAGTCAGTTGATTCACCAATCAATTACACACCTATAGTAGTCTACATATTTTTCATTTTAAATAACATTATTTTCATTGTCAGTATCTCATTAAGAGATCAAAGAAACATTAGTGAAAAGTGATTGAGTGATACTTTGAATTTAGAACAAAGCTCAGTGGGATGTTTCAAATGTATACTAAAGTAATAAGAAAGATTATTGATGTGAGAGATAAAAAAAAAACAGATAAAAGCCACATTGTAAATATACATGTTTGAATTCCAAGAGATTAATGCTATTTTATTAATTTCTAACTTCTACTTTCATTATTCCTATGCTCTTCTGTATTAATTTCTTAATATTTTACAGCACTCTGAAGATAGGATGGAGTTAATATGGTACTCACTCATGCCTCAAATATTTATAAATGAAGAAACTGAAGTTCAGAAATGCTGAAGAATTTGTCAGTTATAAGGTAACAGACCAGAACAGGAAATTACTATTGTTCCCCCATGCAAACTAATATCTAATCTAGAAGTAAAGGCATGCTTGTGAACAAAGAAGATACATTATCATGATTCTTATTCAATGACTATGTATTTCTAACAATATTCAACACAGTACCTATAGCATAATAGGACAATATATTTAGGAAAAAATTGCTAATAAATGTTACTTCAGAATTCCATTTGTTCTGAAAAATTGAAACCTAGACATTATCAATGATTCAAAATTGCCTTAGTTTTAGGCTTCTGGTCAAGATGGAGAAGCTTCTTGGTTTACTCTCCCAACTAACAACTAAAAAGCAACTCTATAAACTGGTCAAAATATACCAAACAATAGTACTTGAGACACTGAATTGCAAGCAATGAAGAGACGAGCATTAAGATTGCTCCAGCCTACTGTTGGAAGAAGTTAAGTTTCCAGGCCATGGTGCAAGAAGGGGAAACCCCAGTAGAGACAAGCAGTCTCCTGTCTTGAATAGATAAAACTGAGAGACCAGGGAAGAAAGGTGAAGCAGCTAGAGTTCACAAGGCAAATGAGACAAAGAGAGAGATGCATGTGAAGAATTCAGAAAACTACAGAGTGTCCTTTTTTGACGATTGATCAAAGGTCGAAAGGTCCACAAAGAAGAGAAAAATACAACCAACACTGAGGGGAAAAGTAAGTTAATAAAAAATAACCCAGAAATGATCCAATGTTATTAGTAGAAAATAACATTAAAATAATTATAATTATATTCCATATGGTTAAGAAGCAGTCAACATAGAAGACATAAATAAATACATAAATCAAACTTCTTGAGATAAAGCCAAAACACTGAGCTAAAAACTCAATTTAACACAATTGAAAGCATATTAATATTGCAGAGAAAAAAATTAATGAACTTGACAACAGAGAAATAGAAACTATCAGAAACAAAAACTAAAAAAAAACAAAAAGGACATAGTAAGCAGTAACGAATCAATAGACAAATTAAGCCTTCAAATACATATGCAATTGTAGTCCCTAAAGGAGAGGGAACAAAAGAGGAACTAAAAAGAAAATGCTTTAATAGTGGCCAAATTTTTTCCAAATTTGAAGGAAATTATAAACCCACAAATCCAGGAACCACAATGAGCCCCAAGTAAAAGAAACATGACTTAAACTATTCCAATGTCATAATCATAAGTAGGTTGCTTAAGATGAATAATACAGACAAAAATTATAAAAACAGCCAGAGGTGGAAAAAAGACATGATAGATGATAGATAAAGATATAAGAATGACACCACATTTCTTGTTGGGAATATTGCCAAGTGAGAAGATAGGAAACAAAACCTTCAAAGCACTGAAAGAAAACAACAACAAAAAAAACAGTCTGGCAACCTAGAATTCTTTACCCAGAAAAAAAAAAACTTAAAAAACAAAGATGAAGCAGACATTTTTAGAAACATGAAAGCTGAAAGAATTTAAAACCAGCAAAGCTGCAAAAGAAATGTTTAAAAAAATCCTTCAAGCAGATAGAAAATGATACAAGATAAAAATATGAATCTGCACAAAGTAATTAATATACTGAAAATAGTAACTACATGAATACCAATTTTTTTTATTATTGTCTCTTTAGAAGATAATCAAATATTTAAAGCAAGAGTAGTAATAATGTATTGTAGAGTACATGAGAAAGCAAAATGGATAACAAAAGTAAAAATGGTGACTTGAGAAATGGAAGAGTTAAATACTGTATGTGAAGCAGTACAAATATCACTTGAAGGTAGACTATGATAAATCAGAGGTGTACTATACGCCTCAAAGACACCATTAAAATAAAGTAACAAAAAGTTGTAGCTAGTGAGCTCATAATACTTAATTAATGAAAAAAGAGAGAGGAAAAGAGCAAAAAAGGAACAAAGAATACATGAAGCAAATAGCAAAAAAAATTTCAGGATGGTAGATCCAAACCCATTTACATCAACAAACACACTAAATGGTATAAACGTTTCAGTGAGAAGACAGAGATTGTTAGGTCAGATGACACTTATAGCCTACAGGAAACCCGATTTAAACATAAAGATACAAATAATTTAAAAGTGAAAGAATGTAAAAACTTATAACTTGCTAGCAATTATCAAAAGAAAATTTAAATAATTACAATAAGCAAAAAATATTACCATGAATAATGGGCATAATGTTACAATGATCAAAGAGTCAATTATTCAAAAGGACATAATATTTCCAAATAATTATGTACCTAGTAATGGAGCTGTAAAATATCTAAAATAGAACCAAAAGGACAAAAGGAAAAAAAGTAAGGCTGTAATTATAGTTGAAGGAGATTTCAACATTGATCTCTCAATAATTGATAGAAGTAGAGAGAAAATCAATACAGATATAGATGAAAAGATTATCAACTTTCCCCAATACCTATGAAGAGCCTTCTTCTTAGTGTGCATATACTCACCACCTAGACAAGTTGCCCAGCCCAGGAGTGGGTAGCATACCTTATTCAAAATGATATAGTCAGAGTTCTCAAATGTTTAAAAATCTTGACTGAGAGGTTACAGTCTGAAGCTAAAATATAAGACTCACCTTTTCCACAAGGGCGGCAGTATTGGAAGGGCCATTAGGCAAAGAGATAGAGAAATGACAAGACTGATAGAGAATAAGAGACTGGTGTGATGCTTTGTGGTACTCTAATTGCTGGTTTTCTTTCTGATGCCTGCCTTCCTCTCCTTTTTATGTCTTAGTTTTCAAATTTTAATTGACTTTGTAAAACATTCAAAATCTGTTTCTTTTCTAGGAATCCAGGGTGACACCGAAAGGCATGCATCATGCAAACATGAAGTCCAAACGTATTGGTTTGATTTCTGAGATACTGCCTTGCTTAACTCTTGAGGTCCTTGCTGATTCACTCATTTTCCATAGGAAAGCAGTAGCCCTGCAGGAGAGCATTCTTATTCTGATGATTCACCCTCCTTGATATTCATTTCTCAGTTTTTCCCACTTTTTCCTTCAGGTCTCCCAACTAGACTGCACATTATTTAAGGTGATTGGGCTTTATCTTGAAAATCCAGGAATACCCCCCACTTCGGGCTCATGAAAGTCCTATGATTAGCAGGTATTACAAAATATTCTTTTTTTTTTTTTTTAATTTGTTGCCCAGGCTGAAGTGCAGTGGCATACTGCTCATGGTCACCACAGCCTTGACCTGCTGTGCTCAGGAGATCCTTCCACCTCAGCCTTCCAAGTAGCTGGAAGTACAGGAGTGTACCACCACACCCAGCTCATTTTTTAAGTTTATTGTAGAGATGAGATCTTGCCGAATTGCTCAGGTTGGTCTCGAACCCCTGGGTTCAGGTAGTCCTCTTGCCTCTGTCTCCCAAAGTCCTCTTGCCTCTGCCTCCCACCTGGGATTACAGGTGTGAGCCACTAAGCCCAGCCTACAAGGTATTCTTTAATGATAATAAATCATCAAGGTTTTGTAGATTGGTTTAGGGACCTGAGCATTTATAATTGTATTTTTATAAGAGAATGTATTCTAATTTTTGTATTGGTTTTTAAATGATTAGTTGGAATTCAATTCGTTCTTGTGTTGGAGTTTTTCTGTATTGATATGTAAATGCATTCATATAAAAAACTTGATTCTATAGTTTTATCCATAACAATATATTATAACTAGGTTCATTACATAATTATTAGAGGTTTACAGCAATTGAAAATATTACTTGATCCATCCTGGAACTTTTTAATCTGCTGATAAGTATGAATTGAAAGAAAAATAGTACCTTGCTTTTCTTTTTTAAATTTTTCCTTAATTAATGCTGCTTGATGCCTTTTCATTCCCTGATGCAAAAAAGATGGTTAATGAATGCTATTAATAAATGAGAAACAATATTAAATATTAATTTTTACCACTTTTTTGTCCTCAATAATGTAGAAGAATTTTCCCTAAGGCATTTGTCTTAGTGACCTCATTGTAAATTGATTCTAAAACATTTAAAACTTAAGAAGCTATTGTAAATATCCTCAGCTGTGGAGCAACCTAGGCCAGAGATAACCTTAACCAGAATGGAAATGACAGTAATAAAATATGTAAGATGTCAGTTTTCTCTTGAAAATATGAAAATGAGTCTCACCATCTTAGAGTTGTTTCACTTTTGATAAGTAAAAGGTGATGTGTACAAGTGAGGAGACTTGACACGGATCTGTGGTCAAATCTCATCTCTGCCATTTACTATTACCCTGCATGACCCTGTGCAAAGCTATACTGTTTCTCAGGCCTCAGTTTTATTTCTATAAAAATGTGGATGATATTAGCATTCAAATCAAAGAATTGTGGTGAAGTTTAAATAAGTTAAAATAGGTAAAGTGCTCACTAGAAGATAATTGCTCAATAAAATTTAGGTTAAAATATCTTCAAGAAAAAAGTAATAGTTTTGTTTGATTCAGGTTGATAAGTAGATTTAGTTCAAAGTGTCTGCACAAAATATAACAGCTTCATTAAATAATAAATTGTTAAAATGACTCATTTATCATTCTTTAAATTATATTAGAAGCTTTATTTTTCTATCTAAAAATGGTAGAGTTTTATGCTATCCAACTTAGAGACTACCTATATTTGGTGTTAACCTAACTGGTATTGAAATAATTAAATAAAAACAAATTTAATCACTACATTATTATTTTCCCTCCATGATGCCAAACTGTTTCGGCCAACTTGTTTTTGTTCTAACTAAATTAACTAAATACTATGGCATTATATGGCTTTACGCTCAAAATATCTCCTTCACCATAGCAACTTGACATTTTTGTTAAAAAAAATCATTTTCAATTTCATTGCACACGTCAGAATTTCTAGGAAAGCAAGTACTCTTTCTGGGAAAATAAGTGCTCTTTTTTCAGAACAAGTGGCCTTGTCATGTTTCCATTAGTCCAGAGTGTGGATATTACCCATTGGTAAGGTGATTCAGAAGTCGGATATGATAAAAGGAGATGGTGCCTTTAAATAACTAGTAGAAAAGCCTGGCAGCAAGAGACTATCAGGCCATTACTGTAAATTTCACTGACAGTAAAGGGCTGTAGGGGTTAGGGAAAAGGAGAGGAGCTGCACAATAACCACTGGCCGGAGTAATTAGCTGGAGTAATGAAGAGAGAGGAAAAGTGTGTTGGACACTGAAGCCCTGAACTGTCAGCATTATTGTTCTCCAAGGCTTTGGAAGAACAATGCTCTTCTGAGCCTTCAGTAATCGCTACACATGACTACTCATGAAGAGAGTAATTAAGAAATGTCAGTGCTTCTCTGGAAGAAAAATTAGCACTCATATCACACAGAGTGTTTCCCTGGAAGAACCACATTTTTTGTTGTACTAAAATATCAATAGAGTAGTATTTGTACTTTTCACCACTCAAGAGCATGAACGATGGTCAATTAAACAAACCCAACAACGTCACTGTTCCTTCCCCCAGTATGCCCTTCTTCTACACTCAAAGAAACACATCCAAGCTGGATGGAAATTATCTTGAGCACTGTATTCAAAGTATCCCACATTCCCCAGCCCCTAGATTACTGTATGTCACATCTCCTTATTTTATTTTTACCGTGCTATTTGTCACTATTGGAAATTATCTTACGTATACATTCATGTATTTATCACTTCAGTAGATTTTAAAGTCCATGAGTGTGAAAATATTGTCTTTTTTGTTCACCATTGTTTTGCAAGAGCTTGGAAAAGTATCTGGCAGTAGAAAATGTTGAATACATATTTCTTAAAGTAAAATAATCCAAGAATAGCATTTCGTTTATGAAAACTATAATGTGAAGCCTCACACATGCCTTAGGATGCTAGGTTCTCAGTTAAAAGCAATTGATGTTATATAAAAACATAAAGTATCAAGGTAAGCAGCATATTGAAATATTTATAAAATATACACTTTTAAAAAATAGACTGAATGGCTAAAAAAACTCACTCAAAAGTTATTACAAAAAAGAAGCTATCCTATGTAAGTGACTCAAAATTTCTAACAAAAAAAGTTTGTCTTCATTCTACAAGTGAAAAATTGTTGTTTTTTTCTTGCAGAAGTAAACTATTAAGGACATGAAAACACAGACATTGCAGAGCAAAAAGGTGAGGCACCAATCCTGCACTAATGAAGCTAATCAAATCAAACACTCTTTTCCCATTCCATTCCAACTTATTTACTCTGCTCTGTGAATTAAGCAGTTGTGTCTATATGGCTAATTGTAGCTTTGATTCTTCAATTTGCTCTTTAATCAGATTGCATTAGAGGTAAATATTTATCTCCCCAAAGTTGTAGACTTTATGGCTGGAAAGAAACAAAAGAGAATGTTTTGCATTTTCCAGGTAGACCATATTTTGATTCAGGAAGGAAATAAGTTGAGTCCCAAGAATGAACAAGATATTTTGTCAGTTTGAGAGAGCTTTAGCTGAAAACAGAATTGATGATGATTTCTGAATAAGATATTCATCACAGCTGACTGCTCATTGTTTCATTAATTCTATAATAAGTGGATAATAAAAATGTTTTCTAACTGCAACAGTTCATTATGACTACTATAAAACAGTATGATGTAGTGGCAATGCGCTAGATATTTGAAACCAGATTGTCTGGGTTTGAATCCTAGCCCTGTTACTTAATAGTTATATGGTGTAGTTACATAAATAGTTGTATTTATTCAACTACAAATTTGGGATAATAATAATATCAACCTCAAAGCATTATTGAGAGAATTATATGAATTAAATACGTAAAAAAATACTAAATGTTGGCTATTATTGGCTTTATTATAAGAAGATATCACTGGCTGCCTCATGGTTATATTTGTTTTCTACCCATTGTCAAGCTTCCTTTCTTCCTTCCTTCCTTTCTTTCATTCTTTCCTTTCTTTCTTTCATCTACAATGTCAACAATTTAATAATATAAGCAATATTATATAAATTATATAAAATCATCATTGCTTGAAAAATTGAAGATAAAAGTAAATATGAAAAATTACTGATTTCTATTCTGACTTCATTCATATATATGTATGTAAAACATGACAAATAACATATGAAAGAAAGTGACACAGCACTAATATATTAATCTATTCATTCACTTGTTCAGCAAATGTACTTTTTAAAAAATTTTTTATCTTGAAGGTGTAGGGTGCAATTCAGTGTTAGGTATACACATGTTCATTATGCAGATACCCTTGTTGATGAGGTGTGCCCCCACATCCCGACCCCGGCAGTTTCCCACTAGTGCTAACCCCTTTTTTATAGTATTATGATAATTGTTCAAGGTCTGCTTATGAGTAAAAACGTGGTACTCAGTTCTTTATTTCTGTGATAGATCACTCAGTATTATAGAGTCTAAGTTCATCCAAGTTGCTACAAAGTTCATAATTTTTTGTCCTTTACGGCTGTGTAATATTCAGCAAATATATTTTAAGGACCAATTCTATGTCACATCGAGGAGATACAATTAGTGATCAAGATATATAAGGTCTTGATTTTAAAGAGTTTATAGTAAATGAAAAAATCATTTAATGTGTGTTACTGAGAAAATAAGAAGCTATCTGGCTGCTACCGTATGAAGGTGCCACCTCCAAAAGTCAGGTATTGCAAATGTGATATTATTAAGCAGAGGGGCCTTTAGAAGTAATTAGGCCATGAGTGTTCTTCTTTGTGAATGGGATTAAGCTCTTATAAAAGTCTCCACATCTCATTTGCTTAGTAGTTTGCTCCTCCTTTCCTTCTTGCTCATCCACCTTCCACTACGTGAGGACACAGTAAGAAAACCCTCACCAAATGCCGAGACCTTGATCTTGGAATTCCAGCCTCCAGAACTATGAGAAATAGATTTCTGTTCACAGTATTATAAATTACCCAGTCGGTGGTATTCTGTTATAGCAACACAAATGGACTAATACACTGACAACCTTTTTTCCTGTCTTTTAAATAAATCAAATTTGCTGTGATCGTTCATGTAATTTTCTGTTTTAAAAGTATCATTTTTGCTTCTGTCTAGATCTTTAATTATACAATTTTGAGATCTTCCATGTTAGTAGTTTTTAAATCCTTAGAAATTGTCAGCTCTCGGTAAAAACAAACTTAAAGTTGCTTTGTCACTCAAGACAGTGTCTGGCCCAGGGCAGTGTGCCAAAATCTAATAGCAAAAATTTTCACTAGGGAAAATTAACGTTAAATATATCATTTTCAAAAATCATACTTTTTACTAAAAGTGAAGTTGTCATCTGCCTACAAAAGCACCCGAGGAGGGCAAAGACATACACCTAAATGAAAAACAACTTTCATTGACTACCTCAGCAGAATTTTACATTGCTAACACTTAGCAGAATGCATTATAATTGGTACTAGGTTTCTATTATCTAGGGAACTGCTTCCTCTTAACTTGAATATGGAGTATCATTTAACACAGTTGACCATGCCTTGCTTGAGCATTGACTTCTAATCTCTTGGTTTTCCTCTGTCTTCTCCTTTCAGTTTCCTTTGTACACTTCAGCTTCCTCAGCGACTATTAACACTTGAATTACAGTAGGTCAGTGCTGGTCCACTTCACAGTCCACCTCTGGGTGAGCCTGTGTAATCTCACAATTTTGCCATCTCTGTGGAGATGCCTCTTTGAGCTCAGAATCAAAGTGTAGGAGAAACATATAGGTCTAACTGCCAACTTGGTATCTCATGTTCATGATGTCTCACAGCCATCTCAAATTTAACATGTCCAGAACTGTTCTTTTGATCTCCTCAAAATCCCTCATCTTCAGTTTTTTTTCCCCATTTTAATAAATATGAACTCTATTCAATCATGTCAGAAACATGTTACACTCTCTGTCATGTCAGAAACAGGGTACTTATCCTTGATTCCCCTTTTCCTTTATCCTTCACACCCAAGCTTGTCCAATTTGACTCAATAATATATCTCTGTATCTTAAATTCCTTTATTCCTTTCTAGCCTTTTGCTGCCAGTTCAGTCTAAGCTACCCTTTTCTTTTTGTGTGTGAAACATGCTCCAATCTCCCAATTCTCGTCCCTTTCAATTCATTCTCTATAGAGTAACAAGTATAATCATTTTTTTCAGTAAGTGAATTTAATTATGTCAACTCCATGCTTAAAATCCTTCCCATTGGATTTAAATTTGGTTTTTCTGTACATGAAATGATCTAGCTCCTTCTTCATTCTCCAGCCTCACCTCCTACTCACTTTTAAATTGCTCACTAAGTTCCATTCACATTATTTTTTCATTCTTTTCAAAATATGGCCATTCCTGGAATTAGTATTTCTCTCACACTGCAGTTGACTAAGTGCTACTTATCTTGCTGTTCTATACTCTAGAGAAACGATTCTGAAATATATGTTATTATACACTGGGGGTATAAAAAATGTATGTGCAAAATGTATAGATAGAGATGTTATTTATGTGTTACTTGTAGTTTGCCATAATCAGAAATGTCTGGATGTTGACGGTAAACACTTTGAATACCTCTTGTAATTGCAGAAGTCAAACCTGACTTGTATTCATCTTTTGTTATTGGCATATATTGAGTATATACCTAAGCACTTGGGTATATATTGAGTATTACAATTTAAATAATTTTTTCCTTTATAAAATGTATATAATTTTTTGGCACCTTCTGTATATGTTATTATATATATATTATGTACTCATTCTCTCATGAACTTTATTATCTCTTCATATAATTTATCCTAAATAACACTCATATACATATCCATTTTTTTCCTTGAGTGCCTACCTTGCCCACTAGACAAGAAGCTCCATAGAAGCAGGGGTAGCTATTTGTTTCCTGTTGAATGCCAGCACTTATCAAGGGGTAGATATTCAATAGATAAATGATTGAATTAAAATAAAAGAGCAAAGGATTTATATAACTCACCTGTTCGAAATCATAGGTGGCCTATAGAAAGACCTTCAGGAGTTATGGAGAGATGACATGGTGGGTTGAGTTGAAGGATTAGTATCAACTCAGGAAAGTGACAAAGGCTCCTTGCCTATGGTTTGTGAGACAAGGGATCAAGGGAAAACTACAAGGAGACATGCAGGTATCCTGCACACAAATTTTGCGTTTTATTTCCCCTATCTCTCCCTTACAGTTTTGCACTCTGATTGGCAATACAACTCTATTCAACACAGGGAGAAAGAGACATCTTTGATGCAAATTAGTTTGCTTTCCAGAAGAGTATTACATAATCACATAGGTGAGCATATTATTTTCAGTCACAGTTGTGTATAGCTTTGAGAATAAGAAACTGTGAGGTGTTTCAGGAATTGTTCATTGAATATGTGCTGTTGGAAGGATGACACTCCTCATTGTTAAATATATATTCACCATAGACCCTGCTGGGATTCTAATGTGATGCTATTGATTTCAGGATCCCTGGTGGAATTTGCGAAGTCTCTTCACTCATCAGGTGATAATATTTATACTTCTAAGACATAAGTGTTCACGCGGAAGGGAAGATTTATCAAAGACTGATTCTGCAGAACAGATCCTAATGGCTTACTGGCAATTTGTTGAGGGATAATTTTTTTCTTTAAGATCATTTAGAATAAACCAAATTTTAGAAATGGACCAAGTCTCAAAGAGGACTTCATTCAATCATTTTGATTTATAGATGAAAAAAATGAGGTCCAGAGAAATGAAATGACAGAATCAGGATAAATATCAGTATCTCCTGCCTGAAATTGAGGATTCTTCAACTGTATACAGGATGCCAAAAAAGATATCACAAATAATTTCAATGAGATCAATATTTATTGAAAATGCTTTTTAGTGGTTAGCACATTTAATACTCATTTAGGATATCAACTTATTATGTTTTAGAACCTCACTCTAATTATAAAAAATGTATTATCAAATATGTATTGAACACCTACTATCCTAAAAAAGTACATAATTTGGTAATTATATCACATTATAAATAATAAATTATGAAGATCTTAGAAATGGTAATATAAAGTAAATTTAAAATAAATTTAAAGTCTTTAGAAAGTAAAGTAGATTTTCAAATTATTTTGAGTTTAAAAAAATAAATCATGAATGAGATCAATGAAAATGTTTGAAATGCTAATTGTCTGCAGAAATATGTTTGTCATTTTGTTTTTATTTCCCCACATCATTTCTAACTCTTTTAGTAATGTTTCATTTGGGTCATGTACTCAGTGGGAAATTGATAAATATTTAATGATAATGATAATATGAAAGCCTGGGGATTCATGGCTTGAGGCAGGGAGAACTACAGACTATTTTTACTAATACATTGTTATTATTTGTACTTTTGAGAGTCCATTATGTATTCCATCAAGAACAGGAAGACGGCCATCATACTGGTGCTAATTCAAGACACAATAAATTTCAGCAAAGATGTGTAAATTCATCTTAAGGAAAAGAAGTTAAACAAATAAGACTTGTTTATAACTGAATAGGATATATTACATTAGCTAAAGAGAAGTGTAAATCAGAAGGTTGAATTGCCTTGGAAGTGTAGAACAAAGTAGAGTTCCAATGAAAATATTGGCAGTGCCTATCTAAGCACTTTTAAGGGAAGAGGAAGTCTTAGCTAATACGTTCTATTATTTTTATTCTATTGGGAACATTCAAGTTTTGAAGTTACACAGAGCAAAGTTTAAATCTTGGTCCAGCCACTTCCAAAGTAAAATCTTGGACAAAAGAATGCATTTATGAGTTTCATTTCCCTTACTTGTAAAATTGAACTAATAATGGCTGTAATAATAATGTTTATTATGAGGGTTAAATGATATAGTATAATAATAATCTACCTACGCCCGAGGACTTATGTGGCTGGCACTATTCTAAGGACTTTACATAAATACTCCCATATAATGCTTGTAAAAACACTACGAGGATTATACTAGAGTAGATAAAATAATGGTAGCTGAAAAAACTTTGTATCAGGCTCAGCAAGGAATAACAAATAGCAATCACAAAAACAAAACAAAAAACACAGATTTGAACTAGATTATTAGACCTCAGAGCCCACTCTCTTAACTTGTCTTCATACTGCTTACCTATATCTTGAGTTACAACTGATACAGGTATAGTCTACAATAATCAGTAACTATTACTAGTAATAATATAAATAAAAACAGAATGTTGTAATCAGACCCACTATGTATTCAACACATCAACTGGTTTCTTTGGTTTTGACCCTTGTTAGCTAAAAATGATTAAGCAACGAATTTTTGACTTACCAAATAAGTTGACTTTCAGCCACAGAAACTGTTTGTATATGTCTACACACAAAAGTGCTTCTTTGTGTATATACACATATACACACCATTAATATTAAGAAATTAGAAAAACAAAAATAAAATTTATTTTGCACTTGTGATCTCCCTGTTTCAGGTACTAGGAATATTACTACTGAAGTAAGTAAAAGGCATTTGCTTCCCTCTGAAACCAGTAAGACTGAAGTTCTAAGGCTACAAAAACCAGTGCAGTGAACATGCCTACCAAATAAATTTTACTTTTTTTGTTAATTTGAAAGAGTATAAAATGCAGCATTATTCTTTCTGCTTGACTTGACCCTTTTTGATAGCGCACAACCAGTCCCTAACTCAGTTCTAGGCAGTGGCACCTCTTTGCTCCTTGAAACTGTGTTTTGAGGAATCTCTACCTTAGAAAGATGACTTTTCAGAGAGAATTACCTACTTGCCACCTAATGATTCTCTGAAATTTGAAAGGAGGCTGAACGACTCCCATTTCAAAGGTGTTCGTGATGAGTTTTTACTCACTAGTTTAGATAAACCATAGTATTTTCAAGTGACAGTTTCAAACCTGCATGTTATTTAATTGGCTGCTTTTAGAGGGCAGCTGTTCATCTGACAGTCATCTCATGTGCACTGGGATTCACTGTGCACATCCTTGTGAATTGTTTTAGAAAACAAATTGTGTTTTCTAATAGGCCACATGCCAACATTTATGGCATTCTTTTGAATAGGAGAAAAAAACATCTCAAAGCATTGGGATATAACTGGTCATACAGAGTTTTAAAATAGCATCGTTCTTTAGTAAACAATAATCATATTGACTACAGTATGTTCTTGAATAGATAAAAATGTCTTAGTATTTTATTTGAGCGACTAAGGCTATAAAGTATATTAGTAAAAATAAAAAAGCTATAAAAATAACATATAATTTCTTGATATAAACTACATCTATTAGACTAGAATAATAAGCACTATGGATCTGTTAATAGAAATAAAATGGATGGACATTTAATATAATAATAAATTGGAAATTATACATCATACAGCCAGTTTTCTTTAGATTAAATGTTTAATCCATTGTTGCCTGGAAAAATTACATCAAAATAACTGTTAAGGATACACTGAATATAATAAAAAATGTTATCCCTTGTAATGACTTAAGAATGAGAACATAATAATCAGTCTTTTGTGAAGAATAACTCTTCTTCTATGAGAGAGCTGTTAATAATACATTTGTATATGTATATGTGAAAAACAACTCTTTTTCATTTTTCTCCCATCTGCAACACCAATGTTTCTTCACATATTCATTATTGTGACAACAGGTTGAAATTTGCAATTCACCATCTGTCTAAATAGCATTAACCTTCCCGTAACCCCATAATATCACTGTCACACCTTGTCTGATATCTGAATCCCTCTAAGTAACAAAATACACTGTCCTCTCTATTAGGCACACATCAGTCCATTACAGAAGCCAACTAAAGTATCACATGCAGATGGACATTAATATTTGAAATCATTTTCATTAAAAATAATCAGAGAAAAAATAGGCTCGCTTGCAAATAATCTTAGCCAGGATAGATTTTAATTAATATACAGCAATAATAGTGGCAATAATCATTATTATAAATTTGAAAAACACATTATAGTTTACAAAACTTATATTCACAAACATCATCTATACCTTAAAGAGGAACCTATATAATATGCTGAAAATATAGGCTTATCTTCTTCTATTTCCATAATCCAAAATAAATCTCCATACTGATGAATATATTATCACTATTTAGGTTTCAACTACTCAACCCATCAACAGCACTGACATATTTGATTTTTTCTCTCTCACAAATGTAAATTAATTTACTTATTTCTTAAAAAAAACAAAGATCTAACTTTTTTATTTTTTGCAAATAGTCGCTTGACTCATCACGATTTATTGAATGATTCATTCTTCAGTGATACAAAATGTCACATTATCATAAACGATATTTCCATATAAAATGGTTCTGTTCTGAGCTCAGTATGCATTACCTATATTAATGTATCTATATCTAAATTAATACCACAGTTTTATTATTGTTTTGTTCCATTACATATATTAGAATTTAATATTATATATATACTCATATATAAAAATCTAATGTATATGAGACATATTAGAATTGTGGGGTACATGTGAAAACACGTCACATAAATATACTGTATGAAGACAAGGTTTGGGGTACTGATAGACTCTACTCCCCCCAGTCGTAGGCAGTATCCAATGAGTGGTTTTGTATCCATTATCCCTTCTCCCTTCATCCATCCTTTAGTTTTGCCTAGTGTCTGATGTCCCTATCCTTGTGCCTGCACACCCAACGTTTAGTGCCCACTTATGAGGGAAAACATGCGGTATTCATTTTTTTGTTTCTCTGATAATTCACTTAAAATGATGGTCTCCAACTGCATCCATGTTGCTGCAAAGGATATGACTTTGTTCTTTATCCATGCATAGTGTTCCATAATGTATTTGTACCACATTTTCTTTGTTTTTATTAGATTGGAAAAACATAGTTTATTTAGAAAGTAGATTAGAGAAGAGATTCACCTCCCCAAGATAGGAGAGGGGGCCGATGCTTAGGGAACAAAAGCATGGCTTAACAAATGTAATGGCCATATACCACATTTTCTTTATCCAGTTCACCTTCAATAGGGATATGGGTTGGTTTCATGTTTTTGCTCTTCTGAATAGGACCACAATAAACATATGCAGACAGGTGTCTTTTTGGTAGAGCTAACTGTGTTCCTTTGGGTATATTCCCAGAAGTGGGAATGCTGAGTCAAATGACAGCTCCATTTTTAGTTCTTTTAGAAATATTCAAAATGCTTCCCACAAAGGTTGAACTACCTTGCATGTGCCTACCGTATGCCAGCTTCTCCTCTAGCCCTGGAGACACAGCAGGGAGTAAATGTGAGCAAAATCTCTGTCCTTGTGTTTTTTCTCTAGATTATTCTATTTTTCTATTCTATTACTCTATTTATTCCAACTACTGCCAAATCAAAATGTTGTAAAAAAGAATGATTTTATGAACAAATAAAATTAACACATACACACATATATAATTCACATACACACATTTTTAATGCGACAGTTTGATGTTGGCACTGTGGTGCTGACCTTTGAAATCCAGTTCAGCTCTAACTGTGAGAAAAAATTCTAAGTGTATTACAAGGGGCCCACCCTCCAAATGATAATTCCAGGGTTTTTTGCCACACACCCCCACTCCACCCCCACATATTAATTCTTCTAGCCATGAGCATGAGATGCTTTTCCATTTGTTTGTGTTATCTTTGACTTCTTTTAGCAGTATTTTGTACTTCTCATTGTAGAGATCTTTCACCTCTTTGGTTAGATGAGTACTGTGCTTTTTTGGTGGTTATTATAAATGGGATTATAGTTTTGATTTTGTTCTCAGCCTGCTTATTGTTGATATATAGAAATGCAACTAATTTTTACACATTGATTTTGTATTCCAAGACTTTACTGAAGATGTTTATCAGTGCTAGGAGGCTTTCGGAAGACACTCTAGGGTTTTCTATGTATAGAATCATATCTTCTGTGAAGAAGGAAAATTTAACCTCCTCTTTTCCAGTTTGAATACCTGTAATTTCTTTCTCTTGCCTGATTGCTCTGGATAGGACTTCCAGTACTATGTTAGATAGGAGTGATAAGAGTAGACATCATTATCTTGTTCCAGTTTTTAGGGGAAATGCTTACAGCTTCTACTCATTAAAATACGATGTTGACTGCAAGTTTGTCATAGATGACTCTTATTATTTTAAGGATTGTTCCTTCAATGCTCAAGTGTTTGCATGTTTTTATCAAGAAAGAATGTTGGATTTTATCAAATGCATTTTATGCACCTATGAGTATTGAGATAATCATGTGGTTCTTGGTTTTACACCTATGTGTGCATTGGATTACAGTTATTAATTTTCATATGTTGAACCAGTCTTGCATCCCAGGAATGAATCCTACCTGGTCATGATGATTGATTCTTATAATGTGTTATTGGATGCAATTTGTTAGCATCTTGTTGAGAATTATTGCATGTATGTTCATCAGAAAAATTGACCTGTAGTTTTATTTCTTTGATGGGTTTTTTGCTATTTGGGTGTACTAGGATAATATTGGCCTCATAGAACGAGCTAAGGAAGATTCCTTCCTTGATTGCTTGGAATACTTTCAGTAGGATTAGTATCAGTTATTTCTTGTATGTCTGGTAGAATTCATCTGAGAAACCATCTAGTTCCTTGCTTTTTGTGTTGAGGAACTTTCTTATTATTGAATCAATTTCTTAGACTGTTATTGGTCTGAACCCTAAAGGTTTCAATGTCAGTCTTGGGAGGTTGTGTATTGCCAGGAGTTTCCTCATTTCCTTTAGATTTTCTAGCTTATATACAGATGTTTGTAGTAATCTCTAATAAGCTTTTGCATTTCTTCAGAGTTGGTTTTAACCTCACCTTTTTCAATTCTGATTGTGTTTATTTGAATTTTCCTTCTCATTTTTTTGTTTATCTGGCTAGGATTCTCTTAATTTTATTTAACCTTTCAAAGAATCAGCTTCTTGACCCATTGAGCCTTTGTATAATTTTATTTTTGGTCTCTATTTCACTTAGCTCTGACTTTATTTTGATAATTTCTATTCTTCTACTTCTGCAGGCATTGGGTTATTCTTATGTTTCCAGCTCCCTTAGGTGAGAATAAATGTTAGATTGTTTACCTGAGATCTGTTTTGTTTTATTTTTATTTTTTATTTTTGCGAGTTGGAGTCTCACTTCTGTCACCCAGGCTGGAATGCAGTGGCAATGCTCATGGTCACCACAGCCTCAACCTGCTGAGCTGAGGCGGTCCTTCCACCTCAGCCTTTCAAGCAGCTGAAACTACAGATACACTCCACCACACCTGGCTAGTTTTTGAGATTTACTGTAGAGATCAGGTCTCACCAAGTTGCCCAGGCTGGTCTCAAACTACTGGCCTCAGGCAATCTTCTTGCCTTGGCCTACCAAAGTTCTGGGATTATAGGCTGAGCGACTGCACCCAGCCAAGATCTATTTTATTGATGTGTGCGTACAATGTTATAAATGTCCCTCCCAACACTGCCTTCATAGTATTCCAAAAACTTTTGTGTGTTGTGTTTTCATTTTTGTTTTTGAGAAATCTTTTATTTCTGTCTTGATTTTTGTGGTAACCCAAAAGTCATTCATAAGCATGTTGTTTAATTTCCATGTATTTGTGTATTTTGGGGAGTTCCTGTAGGTGATGATATTTATTTTTATTTTGCTGTGTTTTAAAAAGATACTTGGTATGATTTTAACATTTTGAAATATGTTCATGCTTGATTTATGGATGAGTATGTATATATTCTGTAGTTAGGTGAAGTGTTCTGCAGATGTCTATTAGATCTAATTGGTCCAGTGTTAAGTTAAGGTTCTGGATCTGTTGGTTAGTTTTCTGCCTCATTATCTGTCTAAAGCAGTTAGCAGCATATTAAAGTCTCTGTATATTATTGTATAACTGTCCATGTCTTCTCTTAGATTAATTAGCAATTGTTTTATATATCTGGGAGCTCCTATGTTGAGTGTGTATACATTCAAGATGAATATTTCTTGCTGGTGAATTGAGTTAGTGGCCTACACTGTTCCATTTAGCTTTTATTGGTTTAAAGTCTGTTTTATCTAATATAAAAATAGCTATTTCTGGTCTTTTTTGTATTCCACTTTCCTGGAACATCTTTCTCCTATCCCTACCTTTAGCCTATGGGTGTTATTTGCAGTGAAATGGGTTTTCTGAAGGCAGCAGAAGAATGGATGATACTTCTTTATACAATCTGCCACTCTGACTTTTAAGTGGTGCATTCAGTTCATTCACATTTAAGTTAATTATTGACATGTAGGGGTTTGTCCTATCATATTGTCATTAAGAAGCTACTTTGTGTTCTAGACTATGTATGTTATATAATTGATTTGTATGTTCTATAAAACTCTATGCTTTCCTATGCTTTTGGGATAGGATGAACCATTTATTCATTTCTGTACTTAGAATATACTTAACCATCTCTTGAAGATCTGGTCTGGAGGGGGTATATTCTCTTTGGATTTGCATATCTGGAAAGGATTTCAGTTATCCTTTATTAATTAAGCTTAGCTTGGCAAGGTAGGAAATCCTTGACTGGAATTGCTTTTCTTTAAGAATATTAAAGGCGGTTCCAAGGCTTTTCTGATTTATAAGGTTTCTGCTGAGAGGTCTGTTGCAATTCTGATGGACATTCTTGGTAGGTGGTCTGTCCCTTCTTTCTAGCTACCTTTAGAATTTTTTATTTCATGCTCACCTTAGCAGGTCAGATTATCACATGCCTTATAGATGGTCTTCCTGTGTAATACTTCCTAGGAGTTTTATGATTCTCTTGTGTCTGCATAGTTTCCTTTCTAGTGAAATAGGGAACATTTTCTTTGATAACAACTTGGAAGGCTTGTTCCAAGTTGTTCTCAATTTCCCTTCTCTCTCAGAAATGCCAGTCAGCTGTAGATTTGGTGTAATTCCAGATCTCTTGTAGGCTTTGCTCATTTTTCCCAATTCTTTCTTCTTCTTTTTGTCAGACTGTGTTAATTTAATCATTCAGTCTTCAAGCTCTGAGACTTTTTCCTCTGCCTGACTGATTCTGCTGTTGAGACTTGCTACTGTGTTTTGAAATTTCAGAAGAGAATTCTTCATTTCTAGAAGTTCAGTTTGCCTCTTCAGCTTTTACTTTCTATACTGTTTTCGTGACTTGATTGATGTTGGTGTTAACTTTCTCCTGCATCTCTTTGCCATCGATAATCTGAATTCTGTCTGCCATCAGGGATAGATCATTCTGGATGAGTTTCATTGCTTGGAATCAGAGACTCTGTGGGTGTTGATTCATTATAGTTTTGGGAGTTGTCAGTGTTTTTTCACTGCTTCTTCCTCATCTGTAAGGGAAGTATCCTCTTTTTTATTTGTATTTGTTAAAGTTGCTAATATTGGATGGTTTTCTTACTTGGCTTCCTTTCTCTGGTCTGCCTGAGAAAGGGGTAGAAGTGGCAGGGTGGGTGGTGAGCTCAGGGAAACCAGCTGGCACTTCATTGGCAAGGTGGGGAAAGTCCTTTCTTCCAGATCAGGAACTTCCTCCTGCCTCCAGCAAGTGCCAGGGGCTCACATCGCACATTTCATCAGCAGGATTGGTGGGCTACCAGGAGGGGCCCCATGGCTCTACTCTGCCACAGGTGTTCTGGGGGGCATGAAGTGGCCTCCTTCTGTCTAGACGAGTCTGCTCCTTTCACCTAGAAGTAGAATGGAGGACATTGCCTTGCTGGCAGAGACCTAGTGTTCCACCATCCCAGTCTGCAGGTGGATGGAGCCACCACTTTCATGCTGTGCAGAGGTATATAACCTCCTAGTTCCCATCCTGCTTTGTGGAAAAAGCAGTTTCAGTGATGATGTAAAAACTCTTTCATTCACCCACCATTTCTTTCTCCAAGAGTAGTCTCCTGATCTCTTGTCAGGGTTGCTTCTGGGAATGGCTGGGACTTGGAACGGTCCATTCTGTGTATCCCCAGGTGACCATCAAAAAACCCCAGCTTGAGTTTCCAGGCAGACCCTCAAATCACCAGACTTGCTCCCCTTTAGATTCCTTTGCTGAAAGCGGAAGTTGTCTGATGTCTCCAGTCAGCCATCTTGGCCCTACTCTCTGAAAATTTAAATTTAAATTAGCTCAGTGTCCCTCCTATCTTTCAGACAGCTAGCTTCTTCTCAGTCTCTTTTGCTGGTTCTTCCTTGTTTCTCCAACATCCTAATCTAGAGCTCTTAATTGGAGTGCCTCATTTAGAATTAGTTCCTTAATTTGGAGAATATGGACTTTCTCTCTCTCTCTCTCTCTCTCTCTTTACATTCAGTCACTTCCTATATCATGTAATACTGATTCTAGAGTTTAAAAGCACCACCTAAATGCCTATGATTCCTAAATTTATATTCCCTGTCTGAACCCTTCCCCTGAATTCTAGATCCTTATATCCTATTGCTTATTTGACATTTCTATTTGGGCCTTTTAAATGTTATGTGGCCAAATCTGGACTCCTGTTGATTTATGGCAAATCAGGTTATACACCAGTCCTTTATGTATGTTAATAACAAAGCCATTCTTCTGGTTGCTCAGGTTCTAACCATTGGTACTAAACTTGAAAATTCTATTTCTCTAAGTTGTATACCTTGTCAAATTTACCTTTAAAAAATAATTCAAATAATAACTTCCTTCAAAACCTCTAATATGACCTCCCTGACCCAGGCTACCATGCCACCTCTTACCTCTAATATGACCACCCTGATCCAAGCTACCATGTCACCTCTCACTTCTAATACAACCACCCTGATTCAGGCCACCATGTCAACTCTCACCTCTAATTTGACCACCCTGATGGAGGTTACCATGCTACCTCTAATACGACCACTCTGGTCCAGGTCACCACATCATCTCTCACCTCTAATATGACCGCCCTGACTCAGGCTACCATGCCACCTTGCATCTCTAATATGAGCACCCTAATCCAGGCAACCCTTGTCACCTTTCACCTCTAATATGACCACCCAGACTCAGGCCACCATGTCACCGCTCATGTCTAATATGACTGCCCTGATCCAGGCTACCATGTCACCTTGTACCTCTAATATGATTGCCTTGATTCAGGCCACCACATCACCTCTCACCTCTAATATGAGCACCCTGATTCAGGCCATCATGTCAACTTTCACCTCTAATATGACTGCTCTGACCCAGGCCACCATGTCACCTCTCACCACTAATATGACTACCCAGACTCAGGCCACCATGTCACCCTCACCTCTAATATGACCACCTTGACCCAGGCTACCATGTCACCTCTCATCTCTAATACAACCACCCTGATTCAGGCTACCATATCACCTCTCACCTATAATATGGCCACCCTGACCCAGGCTGCCATGTTACTGCTCACCTTGGTTATTTGATTGCCAGTATCCCTGCTTCAGTCCTATCTTCATTTTCTGTAGTATAATCTAAACACAGAAGTTAAAAACATTCTGTGAAGATGGTGACAATCTTATTTAATTTCTCTGTTTTGAATACTGCGATGGCTCTCCACCTGACTCAGAGCAAAATCCTGAGTCCTCACTAAGATCTAGAAAGCCCCAGACGAACATACTTCTGTTACCTTCTGACTTCATCCCTCGCTACTCTGTTCCTTATCATTCAGCATATGTTACAAAGGACTCTTTGGTGATCCTTCATTCTGCGAGAAACATTTCTGTCTTAGGACCTTTATTTGTACTTATGTTCCCTTGCCTGAATTTTCCTCCAGAATCACATGTCTATCACCCATACACCCATATTATCTTCATGTCTCTTCTCAAGTGTATTCTCAGTGATACAATTAGGAAACAGTCAATCTTCCATTACACATACATACGCACATTTCATATGACATTTCATTTTCTTTTTCCCGTTTGTTTATAGTTTGTGTCCTCCCTTGAGGATATACTCTAGGAATAAAGGATGCATTTGTCTGTTGTGTACCCTAATATGTCCCTAGCATCTAGAATAGTTCTGGCACATAGTATACACTTAATAAATATTTATTGAATTCATGCACAAGTGTGAATAGAGTTATTTACATAGTATGTATATGTTGTTACAAAACTATCAAAATCTAAAAGTTATAATTAAATAGAGATTTTGACCAACTATTTTGGCACACAATGTTCTGATAATTTAAAATTTATATTTTAATAGCTTTTTTTTGAGTCAGGGTCTCACTCTGTCACCCACATTGAGTACAAGGGCACAATCTTGGCTCACCACAACCTGGACCTCAATCTTCTGGGCTCAGGTGATCCTTCCACTAGAGCTTCCCTAGTATCTGGGACTACATAGCTAGCATACACCACCACGTCTAGCTAATTTTTTCATTTTTAAAAATAGAGACAGGTCTTGCTATGTTGTCCAGGCTGGTCTCAAGCTCTTAAACTCAAGTGATCCTCCTGCCTCAGCCTCCCAAAGTGCTGGAATTACAAGCATGAACCACCACACCAAGCCTATATTTTAATAATTCTTCAGGAACACAGAGAAGTTTTAGGAAACAGAAAGAGGCAAGCCTGATTAGAACACAACACAATACAACACAACACAACACAACAAACAAACAAACAAAAAACTCCATTAAACCTGATTATGTCACAGTGGCAGAGTGCAACATTTTGTATGTATTTGCTTTTCCATTCTATTCCTTTATATTTCTAAGTACTTTCAACAGTGCAGAGTAAACACTGTAGCCCCAGCACCTCTGAGAGTTCCTGACACATGGTAGGCATTCAGTATTTGTTGAATCATATATCTACTTATACTGGAAACATACAAAAATCACTAATGGGAAAATGAGATATGTGAGAACAAATATGGTCATTATCTACTTCAATAAGGATACCGACGGGAGTAAAGCATGTTATAGAAAAGCTAAAAGAACAGCATCATGTGAAGGAAATCAGGACAAAGATTCAGTTTAAGGAAAGAAATGTTGGTAGGACTTGCTATAAGTGACTGAATAGGATATGAGAAATAAAGGAATAAAGGATAGTCTATTTAATGGAGAGATGAGGCTCTTATGAAAGAAATGACTTATTCCCAGAGGGTCCATATATTTGAAAACATAAATAAAACATACCATGCTACCCATTCTATAAGAATGTTTGGGTCTGAAAAGCAGAATACTATCAAGTTGCTTAATTTTTCACATGATGTCTATTTTTGTCTACTCAGAAAAGATGAACAGGAAGAAATTTCAAAAGCCAGTATGTTCAAGGTGTCTGGCAGCAGGATGAAACATGCATCATGAAAGAGACATTAGGAGCAAGGTCTTGTCAGTAGTTCAGCCATAGGTGGCTGCATTGTGTACCATCACCCAGAGACCTGCATATTTTAACAAAGACAATGTCACCACCCCACATAGAGCACCATGTGAAACCCGCCGTTCCTTGATGAGAGATTTGTGTGTCTTTCACTGCTCTTTCCAGTTTTCTAAGTCTGTGATGGTCTCTCCACAATATGTTATCCTGGCTTCTTGCAACCTGGGAACTTCTATTACTATAACTATTTGGGCTCTAATTGGTGGTCAAGTTTTCATCATGCTCTAGAATTTGTGACCCATTCTAGGCATTCAACTAGTTTGGATGACATGGCATTGGAAACATTATAGTGAAAGAATTGTTTGTTAATTTCTCTATCATGAGACTAATTCTTTGTGTTTGGTACATTTGTGTTATATATGTTTATATTCATTTATAAATATGATACTAATACATATTATCATCAAAATAAACTGCTTATAATTATTTCTAAATATCGCCATTGCCAGTGTATTGTTCGTATTTCACCCTCACTAAAATTCCAGTTTTTGTTACATAATCATTATGTTACATGACTGCTTTACTCCTGGACCATTTTTTCTAACACATAAATAGTAACAGTTGAGAAGATTCCAAATGCTTCATCAAAGAACTGTTCTTATATTATTCAAATTTCTCAACAAGAAACTAAAAAAAAAAAAAAGACTATTCCTTCAACAATTTTTTCCATCCATTCTTATTCCCATTACAACTTTACAAAGAAGCCGTATGCATAGCGCAACCTTGAAAAAAGTCTGAGAGATGGAAGTTGGGGAGCTGCGTAATATGAGTAAAGGTGCCATTTCCGTTAGAAATATAATCAGAGATCATTGTTGGTGGCAAAAACTAAGTGAGAATGCACTCGCTGACACAGCATAACTGCTGATGCCTCCCTTGGGGACACAAGGGAACCGAAGGGGATTGACCAACAATGGGTTATAACGCAGATCTGTCACGTGTAAGCACCATGAAGACAGCAGTTTCACCTGTCACATTTTCTTTTGTCACTCCAGCACCAGTACCGAGCCCAGCACTGAGTAAACATGCAGTCACTCTTTGATAAGGTGAGGAATGATCAAGCAAAAAGCCTCCTTTTACACTTCATTCTTCCAATGTATTAATCCTGTACCGTGTGCTAGGCTCTAGGCCAGTGGCCTTATACCCTTAAACTCCTCCTTCATGGATGTGGTATCCATCTTAGAGGTGAGGGAACTGTGACTCAGAGTTCTTAAATAATGCGCACACGCACTAAACAGCAGAGCTGGGATGAGTTCGTCAGTCCACAAATGGAAAGAGCATATCTGGGGTTGGGATCACAGAATGCGTGGTATAGGAAGGAACACACTCACAAGCATCCATCTTCCCAACAACTTCAAGGTATTTTTCGTTGCTCTTTCTAGGTAAAAATACCAAAAATAAGTCCTAGCGCTGAGACTTTCCAAATTGTTCTTAAACCAAGGCAATGCAATAGTAAATTTGGTTTTAGGAAGAGTTTCATTTTTTTTTTTTAATTTTTTACTTACTGTATTTTAAAGATGTGGGGTACAATTCAGGATTAGGTACACAAGTGGTCATCATACAGGTAAAGTTTGGGCCTCCCCTTGGTCCCCACTTTGCCTGGTTTGAGATGAGGTGTTGTTATTGATGTTATGACTCTGCACCCTCCCCCCACCCCCAGAGCAGCATCACAGTACTGCCAATCCCTTTCTTATAGTTTTGTTGGTTTCAACCTCAATAACTCACCTCCTAAATTATTAAATTTATTTTATTTTAAAGATGTGGGATACAATTCAGGATTAGGTATGCAAGTGGTCATCACATAATTAAAGTTTGGGCCTACCTTTGGTCCCCACTTTGGTTTGAGATCAGGCACCCTTATTAAAGTTATGTGCATTTGTAGGAGTGTGTGGTATTTCTAAAACATAGGCATTGTGATTATCTTGCTTGTGGAAGGCGAGGGAATACAAAAGGGTGAGTCATGATGTGCCCTGCCCGTAAGTGGTGACAATCTTTATCTCCTCTAATTGGAAAATGGCCTCTTCACTGCGTGAAGCAACCAAATACATGAAAGGATAGTGTGAGATTAAGAACAGTGAAATGCGTCTTTGAAAATATTTGGGATTTATTTCCTGTATGTGCAGACTGTGTGTACAGTCTGCCCTGGCCTTTTATAAGTTTCATAATGACACAATTATAATTTTCTTCATCATTTATTTCTAATTTATAGCCATTTAAAAGACTATAATTTAAGCCACATTACTTATTCAAATATTTAACACAATATTTCCACTGGACTATTCATAGCAACAGATAATTTTAAAATTCCCGCTGTTTTTTATCTAGAATAACAATTTAGCAGAACTCTAGATAATAGTTTGAAGCTTATTTACGAAGAAAAATACTAAAATAGAAAACTGGCTTATTTACCACAGTAAAGATAATTTATTTAAATTTTCACTTATTAATAGATCTGATTCTATAAAAATAGGGATCTAACACATTACAAATATAACATGAGGCCAATTTCCATTCCAGTCGAATGATGAAACAGCTACTTCACTACTGCTTAGTTTATCATTGTATGACTGAGTTCATGCTTTTCTTAGGTCACTTTTAAGAAATGGAAACTCAACATCCAAACAGTTCCAGTTGCTGAGAATAAGATAAGAATCTTTTTTAAAAAAGAATCTTGTAAGTACACTATAGTTAACATTTCTAAATCACCTTTTTGTGGATTAGTGCTTCTTCCAACAATTTTTTGAAAACTAAATTTTGAGAACAGTGTCTGTACATCTCTCCCACTGTGAACACTGGTCTGCCAGGTCATTTTAATTAATTCATTTTTTAAAAACTGATTCCATTGGCATAATAGGTTTGGCATTAATAAAATTAAAGGTTGTGTCTCAATAGCGGTAATGGTCTTACATTTCAAAAATAAACATTTTTCTTTTGTCTCCAAGTTTATTTCCTCTCATTACTTTAGTAAGATTTGACATGCAGATGTCACTGGAATGCTATTATCTGTTCATAATGTGCAATTCCATTAACAACATTACCTAGTTAATTTATAAGAGGCTGCCTACAAAAAAATAAATAAAAAGATAGGCATCTACTTCAAGGTAGAAAGGAAAAAAGCATTTATATACCTCATTTGGAAAATAGTTTATTAGGAAACAAATTTCCCTCACAGAAGGAAGATTTACAAAATAAACAGCATAGCAAGGGTTGGCTAATGCATACAAGAAAACATTTGGAGAGAAGGAATAAGATCTTATGTTCAGCATCACAATAGGGTGACTGCAGTTAAGAATAATTTATTGTATATTTCAAAATAACTAGAGGAGTGAAATTGGAATGCTCCTAACACAAAGAAATGATAAATGTTTAAAGTAATGGATGTCTCAACTACCCTGATTACACATTGTATGCTTGTATCAAAATAACACATGCACCCCCTAAATATGTACAACTATTAAGTATCCATAAAAATAAAAATAAAATAAACACCATAAATCAAGACACTTGACTTATTTGTGTTTCTTTTTAGAAAGCAATAAGATACTATTATTTCATAATTATCTTCCTACTTCTGAGTATAACATACTCTGGAGTCCGTATCCACAAATATAATAATAACATATTTTTCTAACAGTATCAAGCAACAATTACAATCCACGTAACTATAGTTTTCCCAAAAGAATCATTTCATGTAATTTTACTTTAATTATGTTATTAAAATTTCTCTAAAATGTACTCTATACCTTTCATTATGAAATAGAATATACAAACTATAACCTAACGTTCTATGTTGTTAATTCAGGACAATAGTAAGAAATACCCGTTACATTCTGTGGTCATAAAGCAAAGCCTTTGGGGGTTTGAGTAGAATGAGGCCACATTAAATGTCTCGGAGCATTTATTAACTACTTGTCCATATTTGTTGTTTTTACATAGTCTCCCCCGACCTGAATGTAAAAAGAATCAAACTACTCTTAGTATTGACAATGTTCAGATAACTTATTTGCAAAATTCGTTTTGAATCCTTGCTTAAAGCCAAATAGATGAGTTCCAAATGGTGGGACTTTGGGGTATTGGGGTAAGCTGATTGGAAAATCACTGGGGATGTGGAGTCATTTTAATGTTCTTCATAACAGCCTTCGGTGCTTCAAATTCTACAGAGCTATAAGACAGGTAACACCAATAGTTATGAGAGTGCATTTGCCCATAACATACTTCTGTGGATTATGATAAGCAAACTGATGAAGATAATATCATTCAACAGTGCAGAGGAAAACTTTGCTTGACATTTCATATACTAAAATTAGGGTAATGTTACAGTAAGCTAATATTGTGAGTCAAAAATAGCATCTGAAGCTGTCTCAAGGTTATTTATTATTTCTTATTGATTACTCAGCATCATCAGAGTATAAGCATTCAGTTAGTTATAAGTCCATCTAATTAATAAAACTATATTTTAAAGCAACTTATTATTTTAAAGAAGCATTCCTACTGAACCAAGAAAGACTTTCCTTAGCAGGAGTATACTACAGAGCTCATCTCATACCTCTCACTATAACATAAAAAATTGAAAGCCTGCAGACTCAGAGCTCTACTGTGTTTTTGTGGTGTTCCTTATATCTAGAAGCCACAGTTAGATTCATGAAAACTTAAAAGTGTAGCTTATGATGTGGTAATATTAATGGAAGTCACCTTTGATGGCTCATTTAAGGATTTCTAATCTCTGAAAAATTTTAGACTTTATAAATGCCTTGTCTAGAACATCTTGGATTTTCCTAGGCACATTTCTGACATTCTTACTAAATAAGAAGAGCACATAGGGCCATTTGTTACTGGATCCTTAGATAATGCATACTAAAATGTTGCAGTAAAGTGAGCTTTGTCTCTATATTTACTTTTTTTGTTAAAGTTATTTAAAATACTTAGAATTCATGGATCTCTTTCAGATGCAATGTTGTGTTATCTTGAAATTGGAAAATTTTTCCATTATATATCTCTGAAAAGTTCTGTGGTTATTAAATATAATTTCATAGATTCCTACCCATGTTAGCATTATGTTATTACTTCAATAGCTTTCCATTGTTTTAGTAGCTTGCCATTTTTTTCTGAGAAATTTCCAAGATCAGAAATGCTAACATCTTTTCATTCTTAAAGAGAAAATGATAATCTTGCTTATATTTCTTTTTGTCCTGATATGGTTTTATATATTACTATAGTACATTTACATATTGAAACAGTCTTAAAGAATTTTTAAAATTTAACATAATAATATCAAATATATAAAACTGATGGTTTAAGTTTTAAGCCTTAATGTGAACGCACCAAGGTATTATGGAAAAAAACAAACAAATAGCAGAGGGGTCAAAATGTTTATTGGACTAGTTACCATAAATTTAATAAGCTCCAAGTTAATTATCAAATCAATGTTTTATTAGATTAAACTGCCTACTTGAGGCCAGACCAAAATAAAATACACTGTAATTTAAATGAGACATGTAAAAATCTCTTAAGTGCTGGGCACATAGATGAGCTTATTTATATACTCAACATTGTCTAGCCTTGCATTTTTCACAATGTAGGGGCTTGAAAAATGTGTTAAACTAATTATAGGTGATGTGATTTGATAGCAATGTCAAAATTTGTAGTTATTATGATTGTGTTACATAGCATGATTATGTGCATGTTCTTGAATAAATATAGAGAGAAATATTACACAAAAGCGACACTGATATTCTAAGAAAGAAAAGACACAAAAATGAAAATGGACCATGAGTATTACCAAAAAGGAATAATTTAATGGAAAATTTCTGTGATGTTATACCCTGAAAAGGCAAAACTTAAGACATATCAACCCTAATAAGAAATGACAAACTTTGAAAAGCTATCTATAAAATTTTTTTAAAGCAGTATGCTTTTCAGATAAGCAAAATTGTTTTACATTGTTACCAACTTCTATAAATACCATTTCAATTTCAGAATCCATTGTTTAATTGTGATCCTATCAAAGAAGAGCCTTTCTAGAGAGCAAAAGCATTAAAAAAATGAAAAGATTATGTTAATAAAGCAAATATATCTTGTTACCATGGTAACTTTGAAACTAAAATATTCAGAAAAGTCTTTTTTCCCCCTGTGCCTTTGTTTTGAGGAACTGGTTAGTTGATTACCAGCCCATAGAACCATAATCATTTAAAATAGTGTCATTTGAAAGGCAGAATATGAGACTTACGTGGAACAATAAGATCTAAATTCCCATGTTTCTGAAAATAAGTCATGGAGACAGCATGCCAGAGGGTACTCAAAACTATTGGGAAGACATGAAAAAATTTCAAAAAGCACTGGCTTAATTTAAAAATTGCTGCATAAAGTCATTTTTAAATGATGAAGCAAATTATAGACATGAAATTCAAAAGTTGCACATATTATTAAGCAACAGCCCATTTGAAACTCTCGCAGGCTCTTGTGGTCTACAAATCTAAGAACCAGAGTGTTCTCACTTATCTTCTATTTTAGGATAAAAGTTTGAGAAACTCTCTGAGTATGAACTGAATGTCACCTGTTTATTTGCAAATCATAAGCATATGATTCTTCCTTCAACATCATCTTATATCTTATTCCATAATTCTGGGAGATCTCTTGTATTGGAATAAATACCAAAATTTGAGTCTTTTTACAGAGCATTGATTTCAGAGCCGAAGGACTCTCTTGGTTTATTATTTCAAAGAATTAAAAAAATTTCAAAAAACATTTTTCTATAGGATGAAATTTGATTAAAGACAGGCATTGACAAGTATATTAAAATCACTATTGCCAATGATAAGTGAACAAAGTGAAATAAAAAAACCTCACCTAGTTTTGGAACTACTTTTGAACATACACAAATTTTCCCCTTTTAATTAAAAAGTTCATTTTCTTAATAGTAGGCAAAACATGTTTGCTCTTCATTTTCAGAGTGCTATGTCTTTAAATTTCAACAAAACATTTAACTTTAAAGTACAATTCTTTAAAAGGGCATTTTTTTCTTGGTAAGAACATTCCCAGCAGGTCACCCACTGCCATGTTTGGAAATTTGCATAATAACACAACTAAATACCTGACCCATCTCTGCATGTAGAAATTAATAACAAAGATCTTTTTGCCTCCTAGATGTCCATTGCCATAGTTACCTCACACGTTATGAAAATATGCTTAAATAAAGAAAGTCAGATAGAAATTAATCGTTGACTGAAAAGTAAGTTTTCATGATGAGGTCAGGCTTTTGTTTCTGGGTCAGACTGAAACATTCGGCAGTATTCTGATTTGAGCAGAACTGATTGCCTCTGGAGATCTGACTCTTAGGTTCTTACACAAAACACTAGCCTGCTTGAGTGTGCAGGGATGATTGCTGTATGTATTTGTTCCCCTAATCCCTGTATTAAAAAACAAACAAACAAAAAACCCCCAAAAAACTTTCAACGGTCATGTTTTAGTGACAGTGCAGTAGAAATAACAAATCAGGGACTGGTCTCATGGGAACAAATTATACTGATGGGCCATCTCTTTGCAAGACTAACTAATGAATGCAGGACTTTGAAATATTAAATGGAGATGAGAGGGTCTCAAGCTATGGCCCTTGGTACGAAGAACAGTCAAGAACAAGAGGAGCAAAGTTTAGAGCTATCGATGAGAAGGAGACCCCAGAGAAGAATAGACAACAGGACTAGCTTTACACGTAAAAAGAATGAGTTAGTAAAGTCTCAATCCCATTAGTGTGTGTGCAAAGACTTGGGCATTCTCATTCATGCCTGATAGGAATGTAAAATTGTGCAAACCTTTTGTTAAACAATGTTGTGATACGTATGTTAAGAACTTTAGTATACTAAATTTTTTGACACAATAATCCCACTTAGGAGAACCTTTCCCAAGGAAATAACCAAAGATTTGTTCAAAAAATCATGCATAGAAATGCCTGTCTTGTTTTGTGTCATCTAAATTATTCACCATAGTGAAATATTCGAAATACTGCTATTGGGATTTTTCAGCCAGGTGAATAATGACATATTCAAATTATCCAAAATGATCTTAACTGAGAATTATAATATTCAGTGACAAAAACCAGAAGTGTGTATAAATAATTATGTAACATATTTGTGATATCATGAATGTCTAGCTAACAATATTATTGCTTTATATCAACACAGGTTTTAGGTCTTATGAAATTCCCTGAATATCAATTATGCAGTCTTTCCTGTTCATGAAATTAAAGAACATATATATATATATATATATATATATATGATATGTTTGGAGTCTCACTCTTTTGCCCAAGCTGGAGTCAGTGGCACACTAATGGCCACCACAGCCTTGACCTGGATGGGTTTAGGCGGTCCTTTCACCTTGGCTTTCCAAGTAGCTGGAACCACAGGCACATGCCATCATGTCCAGTTAATTTTCTGACTTATTGTAGAGATGAGGTCTCACCCAGTTGCCCAGGTTGGTCTTGAATCATAGGCTCAGGCAATCCTTTTGCCTTCGCCTCCCAAAGTTCTGGGATTACAGGCATGAGCCACCACGCCTGACTTGAAATTAAAGAATATTAATGCTATGACATCGATCCTAGAAGAGATATGTCAAAGGTTAACTACATCTTTTTCATGTAAAGTATTTGTGAAGTTTCTATCCTAGACCTTTTATTTAAGGATCCTTTCCCTCTCTCTATAAAATCTCCAATTATTTTGCCATGGCTGCTCCCTATTATTCAGGTTCATTAAGTTTACCTGGAGAAAACTATTCCGTCAGGTGTAACAGCATTAAGCTTGGGAATGGGGAGAAGAATGAGAAAATACTATTTATCACAACCTTCCTTTTCAAACCCCAGGAAAAGAAATATTGAAAGCCCCTCCTGTTGCTGGAGCAATAGGTATTTGACAGTTTTCCATTCCCTTCTAGGTCTTGTTAGCCCTCAACAAGAGAGAGAAATACAGTACAGGCGCAGGGCTCAAGACTGCTAAAACAAGTGACGAGACTGATAGTTAAGATTCTTTTTTGGCTTTTTAACCTGGAAACATAATAACAGTACATATTAATGGGGTACACAAACTATTTTGGTACATATATACATGTGTAATGATCAAATCAGGGTAATTGGGATATCTACCATCTTAAACAATTATTATTTCTTTATGTTGGGAACATTCCAAAGCTTCTCTTCCAGCTATTTTGAAATATATAATAAATTGGCTGGGCACAGTGGCCTATAATCCCAGCACTTTGGGAGGCCGAGGTGAGAAGATTACCTGAGCCCATGGGTTCAAGACCAGCCTGGGCAACTTGGCGAAACCTCAATTCTACAATAAATAAAAAAAATAAAAGTTAGCTGGGCATGGTGGCATGTGCCTGTAGTTCCAGCTACTCATAAGGCTGAGGTGGAAGTATCACCTGAGACTGAAAGGTCAAGGCTGCAGTGACTGACAGCATGCCACTGCACTCTAGCTTGGGTGACAGAGTGAGAATCCAACTCAAAAAAAACAAAAAAAGCAAAAAAAAAATTGTTAACTATATTCACCTACTGTTTTATCAAGCACAGTATTGTTATTATTATTCTTTCTCCTAGCTAATTACATTTGTGTACCTATTAACCAATCTCTTTCATTCTCCTTTACTCCCCCAACACTCTCCCAACCTCTGATAACCATTATTCTTTTCTCTAACTCACTGAGATCAAATTTTTTTTAGCTCCTACACGTGGGTGAGAACATTAATAACTAAGTTTTTTGGGGTGTAGTGCTGCATCTAAATATAAAACCTATTTCATTTTCTGGAAGTTTTGAAAGTGATGTCTCACCATAATTGAAAGAATCAGATGTGATCAGTTGAGTGAGATGGGTCACCTCTAATTCTGCAGTCATGGTTTAATGAAAAATTAGTGTTTTTAATTGCTTAGCATTTTCCAACTTTTTTTTTTCTTTTTTGAGTTGGAGTCTCACTCTGTCATCACCCAGGCTGGAGTGCAGTGGCACACTCATGGCCACCCCAAACTTCACCTGCTGGGCTTAGGTGATCTTTCTGCCTCAGCCTTCCAAGTAGCTGGAACTACAAATGCATGCCATCACACCCAGCTAACTTTTGTGATTTAGTGTAGTGAGGAGGGCTCACTAAGTTGCCCAGGCTGGTCTCAAATCCCCAGGCTCAGGCAATTCTCTCGCCTCGGCCTCCCAAAGTGCTGGGATTATAGGCTGAGTCACTGCACCTGGCCTTCCAACTTTTTAACAATGAGCATATAACAAGAAAAAAATTCTGAGTATATTCAGAAAAAAAATTTGAAGCTGCCAAATCCCAAACAAATCAATTACTTATGAGAATCCTTACTACCTGGAAGCTCTAGACTGACTAATTCAAATATCTAATATTTTTAAAATGTATTTTATATGTTATACATTCTAGGCCCTGCTGTAAGAGATGAAGATGCAAAATAAATGTTATTGTTACCTCCAATCAACTCACAGTTTGTTAAGAAAAGTCAGATACAAGTTGAGTATCCCTTATCTGAAATGCTTGGGGCAGAACTATTTCAGATTTCAGGGTTTTAAAAATTTTTGTTTTGAAATATTTGCCTTATACTTACCAATTCAATATTCTAATCTAGAAATCCAAAATCTGAAACGCTCCAGTGAGCATCTCTTGTGAGTGTCATATTGGCACTCAAAAAATTTTGTGTTTTGGAGCATTTTGGGTTTTGAATTTCTGACCTATATAACAAATTAGTGCAATACAATATTTACAGATGCTTGGACAGAAATATGCACAATGTACATTAAGGAATGAAAAAGGGATGCTGGTGAGGAGAAGGAGAGGCTGCATATAGTAGATGAGCCTTTACAGATTCTCCACCATGGGGGCGAAAGTCTGGAGGAGTTTCAGGCAAAAAGAGCAGTCCTTTTTTTGTTTTTGAGTTGGAGTCTCACTCTGTTGCCCAGACTGGAGTGCAGTGGCCACCGCAGCCCTGGCCTGCTGGGCTCAGTTGATCCTTCCACCTCAGCCTCCCAAGTAGCTGGAACTACAGGCATGCACTACCACGCCTGGCTAATTTTTTGATTTATTGTAGAGATGAGGTCTCACCAAGTTGCCCAGGCTGGTCTCGAACCCATGGGCTCCCAAAGTGCTGGGATTATAGGTGTGAGCCACGGCACCTGGCCTAAAAACCGTATCTTTCACAAGAAAAAGCAGCTCTATCTGCAATAGCCTGCTTCCTAATCAGTTGGTAGTTTTCACCAAGCAGAGCCCAGCCTGTTAATTTCTTGTTATCCAGCCCAAAGTGCTAATGCTTTAGATCCAAATGCTTTCACATCGAGAGCACTGGAACTAAAGCAAGATTATCTATCCCACAGTTCAGAGTGCTCAATCCTCCTCATTGTGTCTAACAGACTATCATCAAAGAGGTAATCCAGGAGAAAGAATTTATCAGTGCAATGTATGTTCTGACCAAGATAACCAGTAAAGTGGTAAATTATTTGAACAGCAAATTATAAATTGGTGGAAGGAGCAAAGGACAGTAAGTGTGAGGGTGGGGACAGTTGCTAAATGCTACCCAAAAAAAAGGAGTTTTAGAAGATAAAGTTGAGTTGTTCTTTTTTAATAAGCTGAAGAAGAAGAAAAAAACCCTCCATTATCTCTACTTTGTTTCTCAACATTCAGCTAGTTCTGCTTATGGGAGGGACCTTACTCATTTCATTCATTTTCTTCCTAATAATATGAGATCTTGAAAAAGGAAAATGTAAATCATAAAAGATTAGCGACCTGTGCACCCCGAAAGTTTAAAAAATGATCACTGCAAAGCACTTAAAGAGAGACAGGCCATGCTTTCTTTAAACCCTCTGAATGTCACCCTTTGCCAAAACAAACTGAACAAGTAGTGATTGGAACCCGCATCCTGGTTCATAAGGAAACCAAGATGTATTAGGACTTGCAGAGATGAACGGATTGGTTGTTCGCACAATAGGCCTTACCGGTTATGCTAGATTAAATAGTAATAAAGACGCAAACAATCGTAGCTGTTTGTGTGGGCAAAGCCGTGAATCATGGCCATTCACTGGGGAAGAAACTCAGGTCTAGGTGCACAAGGAGCAACAGCAAACAGTAAATGACTTCTAAGGTGGCATACTTGCCAGATTCCCCAGATGGCCCTGTGTTCACTGCCTGTGTCCCCTACAAGTTACCATACGATTATAAACAGAGCAAAATAAATGAAAAAAGTTCTCTGTATACAACTCAACAATTGTCTCCCCTCCCACCTCCTCCTCTCACAGGTCTTTCCAAAGAGTAGTGGGCACAGTGAGGATTCGGCCAGCCCTAAAGTCTGAAACCTAACCCCGTTTAGAAGAGCACACCTGCATTTTTCCAAGCTATTGACCAAGATGTGCTACTTGCATCTTGGTAGGGCTGTTTCAAGGAGACCTTGGGAAATTATAGGATAAAATTATTAGTTTAAGGTCCTCTCACCTCCCTGCCTCCTTCCCATGCCCCACCTCCCAAGAGGATAATGCTAAATAAACAGAAGTATTTGCACAACTGGAATAAATTTATAAATGCCTCAATAATTTTTTGCTAATTATATAATTTGCTGTAATTGTTCATAACTTCCTGCCTATTCAGCTAAGATTTCCAAGGGCACATGAAGTTTCACTTGTTGTACTTTATACCCATCACCAAACTCTTATGGCTGCTTGGGTTGTTAGCCCTGCCATCCTCTCGCCCCAAAAGAGTCCATATCAGAAAGGCAAACCCCTCCTAGGAAAGCCTTTGCCACCAGAAAATCTGACTTGGAGAAGCTGCCCATGAGAGAGGATGCAAAATTTGAGCTACTGAGGCTTTAACCTTTAAACAGTGCTCTGGAATCATCAAATTGATTGACCTACATTGAGGAACTTGGCTAAACATGCATCATCTAACCTTGTCCTCACTGCAGCTATAAGATAGAATACTATGATCACTCTTTTGGAAATAAAGGAAAAAGGTTTGCTCAAAATCACACATGCAGCTATAGAATGGAGGTACCAGGAATGCATCACGGAAGTAATTTTCAACCCCTTCACCCAGTGAAGGGTGTAGGCCGGATGTGACCACCAGAGATGAGGGCTCCTACATATTTAACAGAGTAAAAGCAAAGAAAGCTGTGTCTTCATCCCTCCTTACCCCCAGTCAATAACCCAAATAGAGACCAGAGTAGCAAATGCCCATTTAGAGGACATAAATAACTAAAGGGAGGAATTTAAGAATATAAAACCCATAGAAATAGAGAAACAGCTTTAAAAAAAAAATTGAATGACTTTTTTTTTTTTTTTGATATGGGGCCACTACATTGCCCAGGCTGGAGTGAGTGCAGTGACTGTTCACGGACAAGGTTACAGCTTGAACTCCTGTCCTCAAGCAATCCTCCCACCTCAGCCTCCTAAGTAGCTGAGACTACAAGTATATGCCATCTTGCTTGGCTCTGGAATTATTTCTGTAAGCAGTCTGAGTTTTTAACTTGTGTTCAGAATATTATGCATACAGTGCTTGGACACAGACATAGCATTAAACACAGACATAGCATTAAATTACACAAAATACTATAGTATAGAAAAATATAAAACATAAAGCCTTTGAATAAGAAAAGTTAACAAGCATACCTACCCCCCCAAAAGGGATACAAACTAGCAACTTCCAATCAGACCATGGACAAACTTCCATCATCATATGGGCGGCCCCCCCCCCCCCCCCCGAGGGAGCGGCCGGGGGGGGTGTTGGGGGATGGGGGAAAAGGAGCGGGTGGAGGGTGG
>CAUYQG010202443.1:0-12330 GCA_963574415.1 Tarsius wallacei | reverse complement strand
TTCCTTTAGGTCGGGCCCATTGGCTCAGCCTGTAATCCCAGCACTTTGGGAGGCCAAGCGAGTGGATTGCCTTAGCCCGCAGGTTCGAGACCAGCCCAGGCGACTTGGCAAGACCTCGTCTCTACAATGAAATAAAAAATTCGCCGGGCATGGTAGCGTGCGCCTATAGTTCTAACTGCTTGGAAGGTTGAGGTGGAAGGATGGCCGGATCCCAGCAGGTGGATGTTGGAGTAGCCGTGAGCGTGCCACTGCACTCCAGCCTGGGCAATGAAGTGAGACTCCAACTCAAAAAAAAAAAAAAAATTTGGCCAGGCACGGTGGCTCAGCCTGTATTCCCAGCACTTTGGGAGGCCAATGCGAGAGGATTGCCTGAGCCTGGGGGTTTGAGACCAGCCTAAGCAACTTGGCAAGACCTCATCTCTACAATAAACCACAAAAACTAGCTGGTGGTGGCGTGCATCTGTAGTTCCAGTTACTTGGAAGGCTGAGATGGAAGGATCACTGAGCATAGCAGGTTGAGGCTGCAGTGGCTGGGAGCGTGCCACTGCACTCCAGCCTAGGCAACAGAGTGAGACTCCAACTCAAAAAAAAAATTTCTTTAGTTCTGGCACAGTGGCTTACACCTGTAATCCCAGCACTTTGGGAAACCAAGGTGGAAGGATCGCTTGAAGCCAGGAGTTTGAGACCAGTTTGGGCAACAAAGCAAGGCCCTGTCCCTACACAAATTAGGAAAATTAGCTGGGCAAGATGGCAAGCACCAAAAGTCCTTGGCTACTCAGGAGACCGAGGCAGGATGATCGCTGGAACCCTGGAGATCAAGGCTGCAGTGAGCTGTAATCATGCCACTGCACTCCAGCCTGGGCAACAGAGGGAAACCCTGACTCAAAAAAATAAAATAAAATAAATCTTTTCGATATATCTCTGAACAAAGGAAATATTTTCACATGCATTATAAGTATACCACACAATTAAATTCCATTGTGAAAAGTAGCCAATACTATTTGATATTGAGAAAAAAAGATTAATCTTATGAAATGAGAGGCTTGGTTTATAATATTAAGAAGATTTCTTCTGAGGCTAGTGCAACCACACTATCTGAGCTAAGCAGCATTTCACAGCTGAAAGATCTCTTTCAGTGACATTCATAAACATGCCCTGTGTGAATAAGCAGCATTATGTAGGGTCGAGCTCTCATATTCAATAAGGGCTTTTATCTGTTTATAATGTTAATGGACTTGGTATCATGACAAGAAAGTGGGTTGATGCCCCTGTGGTCTTCCACTCATATTCCAATTACAGCTAGAACAAATGAGCATTATGCCATGAATATACAGAACTGCTACAGAGAAAAATAAAGTGGTCTAACAACTATTTTTTGTTTGCTTTTTGGTAAGCCTGCTGGAATGTGACATTGGCAGACAGGCCAGGTTGATTCTGACAAGTAGTGATCATGCGGTATTTATGCAATGGAGGTAAAACTAGACACAAATTATGAAAAAGGTGGGGTGGGAGGAAATTGGCCACAAGCAAAAGTACCTACAAGTCCTGAAAATACACAAGGTCTTCCAATCACATCCTCGATGCTTAATGGTCATGATCATCTTTACATAGCAAGACTGCAAGTTAGGAGCTTACTCTCAAATACAATTATGCCTGAACTGATGTATCAAAAAAGTTGTGAACCACAGGCATCTCTGAAACTGCAAACATCCAATGTCTCAAATCAGCCTGCCAACTATACCCAGTTGCCTTGGCAACAGGAGGCAAGCAGACACAGAGAAATCTTGTTGCCTGAGCAACAGGATCCTTTAAAAAATGGACCTTAAGCTGTGGCTATGGCAAAGGCCATTGGTTCAAGCCAATAAGCAAGATTTCAGTCCTTTACGATGAGAAATATGAAATTTACACAGAGATGACAGTCATTCATCTATTAATTAATATTTGTAGATGGGCACTTATGTGCCATACATGGTGCCCTGAAGAATGCAAAGATGAATCGGGCATAGTTTGGCACATGCCTGGCATAGAGTAACAAATATCCATGAACTGAATAAGTGAACAAATGTTCTTAAGATGATCATACTACAATGGCCAGTGCTTACTAGGAACTGAGTATGTGTGCTAAAGAGGCTAAAATCCCTGTGTGCCTTATGAAATTCCACTATACAGAGTATCTATGCATAAGTTAAAATAAAATGCTATGACGTGCTAGATTAGAACTATCAAAGCGTATACACAGTGTCAGCCTATAAAAACCTACATCAAAACCAGGAAAAGTCAAGCCCATTCTTAATTCTTTCCCAGCAAATAGTAATAGAGGCAAAATATTTTTTATCAAATTTGAAAATTTTTTTAAGTTTGAAATTTCAAAGAAATTGGGGCCTGGTCCTCTCTTGGTCTTGCCATTAATTATATTCCTGAAAAAGGTTTCATCAACTGATGATGGCTTGGATTACCCAGGTGCCTTCCAGTTCTAATATTATTCTCCAGCCATGCAACATAAGAATTTCTCTGAGGAGTTAGGAGCTGTCCTTCCAGGTCTGTTTACTCATGTTTTATCCACATGTCTGGCTCATTTGCCCAAGAGAGCCTATTCCAACTTATCAGGGAGGAACATTCCTTCTCCAGCAGGCAATTGATTTAAATCTCATTCCTGATGTCTAGGGTTATCAAAGCTACAAACTCATGCTTAAACTTTCTCTCAGTACTATTTAGCCCGAGTATGAATTCTAAACTTCAGAAGCTGTGCTCAGGTGAGGCATGTGCTTCTCTGTGGCTACTTCTCATGGGGACCAACTGCCCTGCATTAGAGCCAATAAAGGTCTCCAAGGGGGAGAGCTCCCAGGGTTTCATTGTAACTGTTATACCATTTCACACAAGGCAGAAAATAGCCAAAAGATCAAACTGTCCAGGTTTGGTTTTCTATTTGTTCTTATTCTACTATGTAGTTTTGCTGTCTTCTTTTATATGAAAACTTCTCATTTACTTTCTAAACATTCTGCAGAATGGATTCATATTTCATATTAATAAACCAAGAAACTTAGGAAAATCCTAAACAAATTAGATTGTGAATAACCTCAGCTTTATTTAATGCCTTTAAAGAATTATAAATAGATTTTAGTGTTGCCCCTTTTAATTCAGAGAAGCCCTGGGGATTACCTGGAAGGAAGTCTCAAGCTATTAATTTTCACTCCCCTAACTTAGCATGAATCAAAGATTGTCTTTATCATTTATTTTCTTCTGAAGTCTACCCCTGTACTTCCATTTCACCGTGAGTTCCTTGAGGGAAGAGAGCCTGTCTTAAACCAAGCTGTGCTCATGGTGGCATGTCACACAATGTACCACATTACACAGCACAGCTTTGTAAATGTTGCTTTGGGTCAGGGCCTGTTACCTTGGAACACACTTTCCACAACATCAGCCTCTGGGCCATTTTCTAGATCCATCTGTTGACTTGGTCATAACCCCAGGTTAAAACTCTTAGTAATATCCCTGTTTCAGTGAACTTCAGATTAAACTTTCCCTTTCTGCTGATTCGTGTTTGCCCAGATTTGTTATAAAATAGTGAGCTAATGGCTAGCTTTTTAAAAACAAAGCTCTAAAATATCTAGTACACAAGCTTCTTATGTTTTTGAAGGGGCAGACACCAATTGGATTCTTACAAATAAGACAATTTTCCATCGGTCCTTTTAGAAAAAAAAAAAAGGAAAATTATTTGGCATGTCCAAGAGTCCTAAATTCATCTGATTGGAAGCTTCCATTTTAATATAAGGTTTACTTAATTGGGGAGAGCACCTATATGTCATAATTTATTTTTGTACTAAAATACTTGCTTTCTCAGTGATGGGAAGTCAGAAGGTGGGGAACACTGGGAACCAGCAAGCCCCGGATCTCCTAACTGAGGTCTCCCATCCCTGCAGTCACTCTATGGGTTCTCCTTAGGGTTTTAGACTGTTTCTCTTTCCCCTGACCTTCCTGTTACTTCCAACTATGGCTTCTCTGCACTTTGGCCACTGAAGAGTACCAGGAGGTCTTACAGGTTTTCTCCAAAGATCTTTCTGGTAGATCATTCACCCTGAGGGTTTTTCCTTGGGTTTTGTTACCAGCAACACTGGAAAAGAGTTAGGAAGTTAAGAGACTCCACCCTAACCCTTCCTAACCCTCTCTTGGGGAAGACAAATTTATCAGTGATGTTGTATCTTTGACTAAACAACAGCAAAAAACCCGACTTTTTTTTCTATGAACCTTCCTTTGCCACCTAACCAAACCCCCCAGGAATTTGCTAGAATTCCGAAATTCATTTACATGAGGCAGTTCCCAGCACCCTCAAACCCAGGTGTAGATCGTGATTCCAGTTAGGCTGCCCAGTACCCACACCTGCTCCTTTCAGCAAGGACCCCTGATGGACTTGAGGGACTGTCGATCAAGGATCTCAGCGGTCCTCAAGGCAGTGATCAGAAACCTGACCAATCCAGGCCAATCTAACTCTCTCCCAGGGCTTTGAATCCTAAGAAAGGTCATACAAGAATGAAATAAACCAGCCAGGAACTCATTTATCCCAGCACATCTGCAAGGAATGCCTCCTTTACCAACTTCATGGGCTCAACTGGCTCTTATGACTTCCTAAGCTTGATCCTCCAGGACTTGAATCGTGCAAGTTCCCCAATGCCTTCTAACGAACCCCTGTTGCATGAGTCAGCTAGAGTCATGAGTTTTTTTCTGTATCCAAAAAGCCCTGACTGGTACAGTTCATTGCAGCCTTAACTCTTTGTCACTGACCTGCCGCCATCTCCCTAGCCAGTTCCATCCCACAGTTCTGAAGCCCCCCGACTGGCACCACCACTTATGTGTGGTCTCAGCCACAGAAAGTGCCCTAGCTTCAAGGGCTGCCTGCCAGTCCTCCTGCCTGTTGCTCAGCAGTCCTTTTCCCATCTCTATATTAGTTACTGCTAGCTGACCACACTTCTGAAATCTAGACAGTTCTCTCAGATGGGGGCTAGAACCTTGTCTAATATACAGAAACCACCAAGTAGAATCTTCCTTATATCCCTCTCTACTTCTTTAGATTCACTTTATCTGGACACAGAGAAAGGGTTGCCACTCCACATTTTCCAGGCCTATTCCTCAAGCTCCAAGCTACTCTGCCACAGTCTGCCATTATCTCTTTCCCTCTCCAATCTCTCCTCTCCAATGGCTTCTCCTCAGTCCCAAATGCCCTGAAGTCATTCTAAGGGGCCCTTTTCCAACAAACATCTCTTCCCCACCAGCTAATTCTCCCGGCTCACTCCTCACTTTCTTCAACTGCCCCCAACCTGCCTCTGGCACATCTAAGACCATGGCAATCAGGTTTCTGTTCCCTCCAACCTCCCCCAGTGCCAGTAAAACTGCTCTCTCGAATGTCACTGGGGATTTGCAAAAGTTTTGTTTCACTCCTTACTCCAAGAAACAACTGTCACTGACATTGCTGGCTGTCCCAAAGTAACAATTTCTCCTTCCTTTTAAAAGAGCATCCCTCAAACATGCTCCATCCTCCCTTAAAGCTAGATGTGGTCATGGGAGGAAGTTCTGGCCAGTAGTAAGTGAGCAGAGGTGATAGGAAGAGGCGTGTCTCCACTTCTCCTTTCTTCTTCTTGCTGGCCGGGATGTAGAGTATAGTCTTGTGAGCCATACTGGCCATAAGGATGAAACCTACACCTTGGGGATATGGAGGAATGAGATATAGGAACCAGATGACCTCATGGAGCACAAATGCCCTGCCCCCAGCCCTCCCTTGAGCTCAGAGAGGCTAACTGATTAGTTGGAGGTCACAAAGCAAGAAAAAGGCAGAGCTAGACTACGTCCAAGCTCAGTACTCTTTCCAGTATGCTACTTGGTACACTATAAATTGTTCTGGGTGATAGGTTCTATTTTTACAGGTCCATGGTAACATCTGGCTATCAGGTTTCAATTTAGCCACCAACTCAGATCTGCAAAGTCTAAAAATATTTCTAGGAGCTTAATTTGTACATACCTTGTTTGGGATTGCCTTTCGCCTCCTGAAGCACTAAAACTTCTCTTTAAAATGCCTAAATTAAAAAAGTAAAATAACTTTACATTATTTTCTCTGCAAAATTTTTAGTTTATTTTGTTTTTAAAAGCTGAACAACAAATGCTGGCGAAGAGGCTGAGAAAGGAGAACTCATACACTGTTGGTAGGAATGCAAATTGCTAAAGCAATTGTGGGAAACAGTATGGAAGCTCTTTTTAAAAAAAAACTAAAAAAAATAGAACTACCATATGATCCAGGAATCCCACTACTTGGTGTATATCCAAAGAAAAGAAAATCGGTATGTCAAAGAGATAACTGCATTCCCATATTCATTGCAGCATTATTCACACTAGCCAAAATATGGAATCAACCTAAGTGCCCATCAACAGCTGAATGGATAAATAAAATGTCATATACACAAAGCAGAATATTTTTCAGTCATAAAAAAATAAAATTCTGTTGCTTGCAACAACATGAATGCAGCTGAAAGACATTATGTTAAGTGAAATAAGCCATGCACAGAAAGACAAATAGCACATGTTCTCACTTATACGTGGGAGTTTTAAAAGTTGGTCTCATGGAGATTGAGATAGAATGATAGTTATCAGAGGCTGGGAGAGGCAGAGTGAGGAGAGCGAATGAATATAGGTTGGTTAATGGGTACAAACACATAGTCGGAATAAGTTCTAGCATTCAGTCGTACATTAGCGGGACTACAGTCACATTATAAATAAGAAATCATGAATGTTTGAGGTGATGGGTATCCTAATTATCCTGATTTGATCATTGCATATGGTATGCATGTATCTGCCACACGTATCTCATACATGTGTATAAACATTAGGTATACGTTTTTTAAAATTGAAAAAAGTAAACGAGACATATATTCAGCAAATGGTCTGTAAATACTTTTATATGGCTTTAAGACCAAACTTTCAACTATAAGGGCCAGGTAGGAAATATTCTAGGCTGTGCAAGCCGTAGTCTCTGCCACAACTGGCCTCTGCTGCCCTCGTAGCGTGAAAGCAGTCAAACAATAGGTAAGGAATAACATGGCTTTATTCATGGCAAAAACAGCAACAGCAATGCTGAATTTCTGTTACCCGAACCATAGTACATATCACAAAGATTGTCTGTTTATAAAAGCATCAGCTAAAGTATAATGTTACAAATTGTTATTTACTTGACAGATTTGCTTAAGGGCTTTTTTCAAAGAAAAGATGCCAAACCAACCAAAAAGAAAACCCATTATTAATATCTAACAAAATACGGGCAACCCCTTTGGGTCTCCTCCCACTGTGGGAGCTTTTCCTGTCCTCTCAATAAATCCTGCTTTCAAAAGAAAATCTAAAAAATACGATCAATATTTGTCATAACCTACCTAAAGTTCTTGTCAAGGTAACGACAAGTTACGACGTGCAAAATTAAGGATCTAGTTTCTTCCTGCTTCCCCACTGACCCTTCCATCATTGCCACTAGGAATCTACAGCCCTGAACTCATCTCAAAGCAGCCAGTAATAGACTTCTTCTAGAATTTTCTATACATGTTGATATGCATGAATATTTGTTTTCTGTATGAGACCATGTCTTCCCAATCACAAATGAAGACGTTTTGTTTAGCAGGCAGGAAGTTATTGGAGAACAAAAAGAGGACAGAGTACTGGAAACTAAGATTGTCCTAAAAAATCTGGAACACCTATCGCTATTTTAATGGACCAATTAAGTTTGGAAAAGACAATAAATGTAGTTAAATCCTTCGGGTTCTAGTTTGATCTTTAGGGAGACTATTTTAAACATTCTTTTATGAGATTTTCATAATACAATCATTGAGGAGAGATAATTATTTACACTTAATCTATTTCAGAATATGTCTATAATTTTAATATTTTATCGACTTACTCTTTTCAAATAATTCTTTTCTCTTCAGCTTCTCCTTCAATTTCGGATTTGTTGAATTTATCTGATCCTATCTTTCCTGATACTCTTTCAATTTTACCTAAATATATCTTTTCCTTTTCTTTCCTATATCCCAGTGTGCCTGTTTTCCTTACTGCTTCAAATTAAAAGTCAAGATTAACATTATGGACAGAATTTATATATCATTATTTTTATATATCTACAAAATTAAAATATTCATTTTATCTTATTTTAAATATAACACATCTTTTTGCTTTAATGTAAATTAAATTGTATACAAATTAATCTACACTGAGAGTAATGTTTTCCATGGGCTTCTAATCCCTCTAACCAACAGACTCATAAAAGGTCACATCCATTATTCTTTGTGGTGATTTAGCTGTCTCCAAATTAGTTAACTCAACTCCCCAGTTAGAACCTGCATTTGCTGGTAGAAATAATGAAACTATTTACTTGACAGCTGAGGAAATGCAAAACCACTGTGCTGGCTGGCCTTTGGGCTCTGTCAGAGAGATAGACACATCTTTCCTAATTAGCACTGTACCTGGAAAAGGAAGCACTGGGTTATGGCTATGGTGATATTTACTTGACTCAAGTATGATTCCCAAACCACTACCTGCCAGAATCCCACAAATGGCAAACTGATATGAAAAGCTTACTGAATGTAGACTCTTTCAGAGGGCTTGAACTGAAGCTGCTGGAGTTATCCGAAATGTCCAGTTCATCATCGAGCTCTGAATATATATCTGCACATTCATAAAAACAATAAAAAAGCAAATGAACCTTGAAACGGAGCAAGTCAAGAGTGCCTTCAGGCTGACACACTTTCACTAGAAGTACCTTTCTCAATATTTTCCAGGTTGAAGGCATCATCTGACAGGATTTCGTCACAGGCTCTGTCTTCCTCCTTATTACAGGGGGCTGGGCAGCCTTCAGGGGGCAGGTCTGTACTCTCTGAAAGCTCACTTTTCAGGCTGGCCGCACCACTGCTGCTGCTACTCAAACTTGCCTTCTCAAAGGTTTCCTGGAAAGAGAAATTCAATTTTTCGTAGCCTCTTTCTCTCTCCTTCCTTCCTCTCCTTCTTTCCTTTCTTCCTCCAGTAGGACCCAAAGTTGGTTGGAATGTATATTGAAATGCTTAAAATATCATTTAAATATTTTATGCAGAAGCAGCACAGTTGTTCCATCTATACACTTGCTATGGAATCCATTCGGTTCATACATTTTTAAAAAGTCGGTCTACAAGCTACTGCTGGACGAAAAAGAGTGGAGATAGCAAGAGAGCTCTGGAGCAAAGATCTGTACAGTCCAGTGAAAAAAACAAAAAAACGGTATCCGTTTAGCAGAAATTTCTCTCCTTTAGGTTTTGTCTAAAATAGTTGCTAGTGAATCCTCTCAGCACCATAGTGAATAAGTAAGGCTTACTTATCATCAAAACCCAAGGGAAATCAAAGCCAGGCCATGGAGAGTAAGAGGTGAGGTCCTCCAGAGATGAAGACCCTCCAGCGTAAGGGACTTGCAGACCACTTGGGACTCCACACTACTGCCTGGCCTGAAACTCTGCATAACTAGCCACAGGCTACTCCCTAATCCTCCCAAACTCTTGGGAGCGTTTCTACTATGATGGCACCACAAGTTCGTCAGCCTGGCTGTGTGATTCCACATGTCCCTAAATGGTATTATCAGAAACGACAAAAATGATGTCTGAAAATAAAGAAAAAAAGAGTAAAGTCACTGAAGGCTGGCAGCTTTGATTTTTCTAAGCAAATGACAGTGGGAAAGAAACGATATATGACTCAGCAGAAAGTTCCCCTTGTTTCTTTACCCACGTAACTCTCGATGCCAAAGCTGTCCGTTCATTGTGTGGGTCCATTTGTGGCAAGTGTGCAGAACCTTCTTAGGCTGTGGGGCTAAATGGTGATGACAAATCTAAGTTACAGATCAGGTAAACAAAAAAAAAATCAAGGGAAGAAAGACCACAAGGGAGGAAAGAATAATAGTCAGAACAATGCAAAAGTCTGCGTACATCAAAGGGAAAAGAATTAGTCTTATGAATTGTGTCAGAAATGGGTTAGTCCTAAGTTGACTACCCCTTCTTGACTAAAAGGCACCAACAATGAACGGTGCCTATTTAAGGGACAGGTTCGTGTCTATTTATTTCAGATTTTTTTTTCCTACGATTAAAATGACACCAACAGCATCAAGGAGCAGGTTCCTGAAAACTCTGTGGTAGTAGGATTTGCCGATGAAGAAAGCCTAAGACCTTATGGGTAGCTAGAGTCAGAAGAAAACCTCTACAATCTTTCACATATTTATGTTCTTGGAACAAGAGGAAAAGATAAAAAGAATATCAAAAATATTTTGTGAATTACAAACTGTCCAATCAATTGTGCTTCTTATTTCTTTTTCCTGAGAATCTTCTCAGTGTTCCTTTCTTCAAAGTTTCACTGAGTTTCTGGTTTTGTTGAAGCCAACAGGCAGGTGAAGGAGCATTTCTACTTTGAGGTTTTCTGACTAGTCTTCCATCTCATGCTCAAAGTCTGCTTTTATGACTCTGAATTGTCAATTTCTGCTTCTTAGGGTCCATCCTGTTCGGCTAACTTAGAACCTGAGATGATGAGTGCTCTGGCTACCCTCTGACAGTGCTGCATGTGTGCTGCTCAGAAATTTCTCCAATGCCCAAAGCTAATAAGAGGCTTCTAATGGCAGCCTCAGTTCCCAGACACCTAGCCTTTCTAAACACCAAACCTAGAAGCTCCTTCTAAAGCTCAAAACCTTACTGTGAAACCCACTCAACTTCTTCCATGTCCACCTCTCTTCTCTGTCCCTAGCCACAGCACCCTTCTTCCTCTAAGGATTCTCAACTAAAGTCCTTAGAAATATACACATAAATAAGTATGCCATTTAGGGCCTTCTCTTCCTTATGACCTTTTTTATTCTAAGCAAGCTATCCCCTACCCTATTCGAAAAACCACAACTGGCATTTTCAACCCAAGATGTATCCATTCTATCAAGGTTTAAAAAGACGGAGGAGAATTTCTGAGTTGAGAAAACATTATACTGAATTGATGCAATTAAGATACTGGAATGAATACGTCTCTAAAACTAGTGAAACATTAGTAAAACACAGACATGGATAAGACACTATTCTTCTTTGAAGAAATGAAGAATGAGGGTAAGCTGTGAGTCCTGAAAAAGGCAATTCCAGACTTAAGAAGGCTTGACTTGCAATCAAAACCCAATCACCAGCTGGGTTGTGAATCAACAGTCACTTGCAGTGCCAAAATGTCATCCATGGATAATTGAGTGTTTGCATAAATTCTGATAAAGGGAAATTCACAGTCTGAGAGATGCTTTTCAGACTCTCTAAGCATAGAAAATATGATAATGTCGAATATATAGTTTGCTTTAGAATGTATGGTGTGTTTAAAACTTACATTTCTACAATGATCCCTTGTGGCAGTTTTTGCTTTAAAAAATTGATATAGTTTTTGACCTTGCCATAAACCATATGCCACTATAGGCACATTTTCCCTACTATGATTTCTAGAGTTTTTCATTGTATTTGAGGACCCAACTCTTTATTCAAATTGCTCCCTAAAGAACTTAGGGCTGTTTAAGTCCTTTTAAATACCTCAGTGCACAGCCCAGCATGGTGGCTCAAGCCTGTAATCCCAGCACTTTGGAAGGCCAAGGTGAGAGGATTGCCTGAGCCCATGGGTTCAAGAACAGCCTAGGCAACTTGGAAAGACATTCCCCGCCCCCCCCCCAAAAAAAAAAATTAGCTAGGCATGGTAGTACATGCCTGTAGTTCTGGCTACTTGGAAGGCTGGGGCAGAAGGAGCGCCTGAGCCCAGCAGGTTGACATTGGGGTGGCCGTGAGCATACCACTGCACTCCAACCTGGGTGACAGAGTGAGACTCTGACTCAAAATAAAAAAATAAAAATAAAATAAATCCCTCAGTGCTTTGCACCATACCTTGCACATAACCTGTGTTCAATAAACAGTTGCCGTGTTGAGATCAAAGCAAGAGAAGAGCCAAAAATGAAGGTGAGATCCCCTATAGGATGAGTGGGTTTTGTGACTTCTGTGGGTTTTTTTTTTTTTTTTCTTTAAATCTTGCCCCTTTATCCAGGAGCCTACATTGGTAGTAGTGAGAAACTGCGAGGAGGGGGGTGGGGGGAGACACACCTCATTAACAAGGGTGCCTGTATAATGAACATTTGTATACCTGACCCTGAATTGTACCCCACATCTTTTTTGTTTGTTTGTTTTGTTTTGTTTTGTTTTGTTTTTGAGTTGGAGTCTCACTCTGTCGCCCAGACTGGAGTGCAGTGGCCGCTCCCAGCCACCGCAGCCTCAACCTGCTGGGCTCCAGCGATCC
>CAUYQG010202442.1:0-10819 GCA_963574415.1 Tarsius wallacei | reverse complement strand
CCCAGAAACGATTTCTCCTCTGTGATGGGTGCCTCAGTGACTACTTAAACTCTTATGGGTACCCCAGTAACTGGTCTTCCTTGGTGATAGGTAACCCAGTGAATAGCCCTCCTCTGGAATGTGTCCTCCAGTAACAGACCTCCTCTGTGATGGGTGCCCAAGAGACTGACCCTCTTCTGTGATCAGTGTCCCAGTGATTATCCCTCCATCTAATGGGTGCTCCAGAGACTGACCATCCTCTGGGATGGGTGACTTTGTGACTGGCTCTCTCTGTGATGGATGCCCAAGAGACTAACTTTATTCTTTGTGTGCTGTCCCAGTTACTGCCTTCCATTGTGATTGATGTCTAGTGTCTACCACCTCCTTTGTGACAGGTGACCCAATGACTGACTTACTTATAACATGTGAACCAGTGACAGATACTCCTCTGTGAAAAATGCCCCAGTGGCTGACCTCCTCTGCAATTGATCCCCCAGTAACTAGCTTTCCTCTGTGATTGCAGCCCCAGTAACAATCTGCTTCATAATGGTTGTCTTCGTGAATAGCCCTCACCTACCCTGGGTGGTCCAGTGACTGTGCCTTCTTGGTGATTAGTGCCCCTGTGACCGGCCCTCATCCATAATGGATGCTCTAGTAATTAATCCTTCTCTCTGATGGGTGCCCATTGACAAGTCCTTTGTTGTGATGGATGTCCCAGTGACTGTGCCACCTCAATTCTGGGTGCCACAGTGACTAATTATCCTCTGTGATTGATGTCCAAGTGACAAGTCCTTCTCTGTAAGAAGTGATCCCCTGATTGACCCCCTTTATGATGAGTTCCCCGTTAATGATACTCCTTTCAAGTGGGTGCCTTTATGATTGTCTCACCTTTGTGATGCATGACTAAATGACTGGCCCTCCTAGTGATGGTTGCCCCAGTGAATGGCTCTCCTTTATGATGGTTGTCCCAGTAACTGGTCCTCCTCCATAATGGGTGCCAAATAACCAGTCTTTCTCTGTTATAGGAGCCAGAAACTAATTTCCCCCTATGAGTGTCCCAGTGACTGTGTTTCCTCCTAATGGGTACCTCAGTCACAGCCTCTACTCTGTGATGAGTACCCTAGTAGCCACCTGGCTCTTCTCCAAAATGAGTGTTCTAGTGAAAGGCTGTTTTTCATAATGGTGTCATAACGACTGGCTCTCCTTTGTCTTGTGTACCCCACTGACTGGCCTCCCTCTATACTATGTGCCCAGTGACTGGCCTTCCTCTGTGATGGAAACCACAGTGAAGGAACTTTTCTGTGAAGTGTATCTTAGTGATTGACCCTTACTGTTATTGATTCTTCAGTGACTGGCCCTCCTTCATAATGAACGTCCTCTTCTTTGACGAGTACCCAGTGACTGTCTTCTGCAATGTGTGCCACAGAGATTGTTTCTGCTCTGTGGTGGATGACCCAGTGACTGGCCCGCCTCTGTGATCAGTGTCCCAGTGACATGCCATCATCCTTAGTGGATGCCCTAATGACTAAATCACCCCTGTAATTTGTGCACCAGTGACTGGCCCTCCATAATGTTATCCCTTGTGACAACCCTTCTTCTGTGAATGTTGGTCTGGTTAGTGGCCCTTATCCCTAACAGGGACCTCAATGATAAACCTTCCTCTGTGATCAGTTCTCCAGTGACTGACCCTTATTAGTGAAGAGTACTCCACTGATTGGTTTCCTTTGTGATGGGTACCCCAGTGACAGGTACTCCACTTCTATGGGTATTCCAGTGACTGGCCTTCTCTCTGGTGTTTCCCAGTTAATTGCTCTTCTCTGTGATGGGTGTCCCTGTTACTGGCTCTTTTCTATGATTGTTTTCCTACTGACTGATTCTCTTCTGTCATGGGTGGCCCAGTGACTGACTCTCTTCTATAATATGTGGTTCAGTGACAGGCAATCCTTTGTGATGGTTGACCCAGTAACTGGTCCTCCTTTGTGAAGGGTGTCCCAGTTGACAGACCCTCCTTGTGATTAGTGCCCCAGTGACTGGCCCTCATTCATAAGTGCCCTAGTGACTAATCCATCCAACTGTTTTTGATGTCCTGACTGACTCTCCTTCATGTTGGGTACCTAAGTGACTGGCTCTCCTCTGTGATCATTGACCCAGTTACTGAGCCTTTTCCATAATGGGTGCATTGAGGACCGATCATCCTCCACAGTGGGTGTACCAGTGAGTTGTTTTACTCTTTTGTGGACAGTGACTACCCCCTTCTGTGATGGATGTCCCAGTTACTAGCCCTTGTCTGTGAGGGATACCCCTGTAACTGGCCAAATTCTGTAATGGGTGCCACAGTGACTGAGCCTCCTCTGTTATGGCTGCAACAGTGACCGCCACTCCTCTGTAATGTGTGTCCCAGTGATTGTTTTTCCTTTTTGATTGGTGTCCAGGTGACTGTCCCTCTTTTGTGATGACTATCCCATTGACTGGCCTTCCTCTGTGATGAGTGCTTCAGTGACTTTCCCTCCTCTCTGATGGGTGCCCCATGTGACTGATCCTCCTCCATGATTGACACCTCAGTGACAAGTCCTCCTCTGATGGGTTCCCCATTGACAGGCACTTCTCAATGATTATCTTATTGACTGGGTCTCTTCTGTTATTGGTGTCCCAGTGACTAGTACTTTGCTGTGGTGAATGCCTTTGTGATGGACTGTCCTCTGACTGTTATCCTGTTGTTGATTGGCTGTTCACTGGAATTGGTGCCCAGTGACTACTCCCCTGTGATGGGTGCCTTAATTAATGGCTATCCTGTGTGGTGAATGCCACAGTGACTCCTCATCTGTCATGGTTGTCCCAGTGACTTACGTTCCTCCAAAATAGGTGCACAAGTGACTCAGTCTCCTCTGTGTTGGGTACCTTAATGATTGTCCTTCTGTGATCAGTTCCACAGTGACTGATCCTCCTCCATTATGGGTTCCCCTGGATTTGGCATCCTCACTGTTTGGGTTCCCAATGACTAGGTCATCCTCCCATATCACTCTGAGGGGGACTTGTCATTGAGGTGTCAATCATGGAGGAGGACCAGTCACATGGGGCACCCGTCAGAGAGGAGGGAAAGTCACTGAAGCACTCATTACAGAGGAGTGCCAGTTAGCTATCCTCTGTTAGCTATCCTGTTATGGATGTCCCACTTATGGGGCCTCTTTCTTAATGGATGCACATATCAAAGGGGGGGTTAATCACTGGGACACCAATTTTGGAGTAGGCCCAGTGCGTGGGTCTAGCCCCTGCAGGGATCGGGGGTCCCTGGCAATGTGATGGCATCAGTGATTCAACTGGAGGGATAGATATTAGGAAGAAAGAAAGAAACTGGACAACTGTTCAGATTGAGCAGAAGCCATTTATTGATTATTAACAGTGGGTTTTTATCCCCAAATTCTGTAATGTCATAATCACAGGACACAAAAGGTAGCACGTAACTTTCACATGAACAAGTCCAGGTGCACAAAGGACAACCTTCATCCTTACACAAATGACTTTTCAAACATAAAGAAGAACAACCACAAATGAAAAAGAACAACCAGAAATTGTCTTTATGTTTCTTATGCTTACTTAATGTTCTCCAAACCAGTTTCTATGTACCCTTAATTGTTTTACAATCACATAAACTTAAAATAACATTACTCAATGCCTAAACCCAAAACCATCATAATGTATTATTAATTTCTACTATTCTATGCTAAGTCAAACTGATTTCTATTAAACAATTGCTGCTATGGTTACACTCTCCTAGCACCAGCTGGCCTAATTCAAACTTCACTAGCCCCCCTGAATCAGACTGAACTAACCACACTTCTATAACAAAATGATTACTTAAATTTTCTTTAATCTATATGAACTACTTCCTAAAACCTATATCTATAAATTTCTAAAATCACAGCAAGAGAACCTGTGACTTGCACTAAGGCTCCTCAGTGTGACTCAAAGATAAACTTAAATTATTTAAAAGCAAAAACCATAAACCATGGAAAATGGGAACAATAGACTCCCAAGTTTAACTGTGTACATTCCGGTCTCAGAGTTTTCTGTTAGACACAGCAGAAGCCTTTTCTGGTTGCAGTGCCAAGTAGAAAAGGAGGGAGGGAATGGGGTCAACAGCTCCCGAACACATCCTAGTGGTCTTGGGGTCAACTGCACACATCAAAAAAGAGGGCTAGTCACTGTCCTCCTTAATGGGTGCCCCAATGATTGATCTTCCTTTGTGGTGAGTGTCCCAGTGACTGGTTCTCTAGAATTTGTGCCTCAGTGACTGGATGTCCTCTGTGATTGGTGCCCTAGTGACTAACTCATATATGTATGCAGGAGACCTACTCCAGCAAGGCCAGAGATTCCTGGAGGTGGGATGGCACTGGTGACTAGGGGGGAGAAAGAAAGAGGGGAGAAAGAAAGTGGACTCCTGTTCAAGGTTAAGCAGAAGCCGTTTATTGAACGTTACCCAAGGGTTTTTATTTCCAAACTCTGCAAAGTCATTATCACAGGACACAAAAGGTAGCATGTGCCTTTCACATGAACAAGTCCAGGTGCACACAGAACACCCCCCACTCTCAAGCAGATGTATTCTTTCAAACATGAGGAAGAACAACCACAAATTGTCTTCATGTTCCCCAAACCAGTTTCTATGTGACCTTAATTGTTTTACAATTGCACAAACTTAAAATAACATCACTCAATGCCTAAACCAGGAACTACCATAAAGAATTATTAACTTCTACTAGTCTGTGCTAATTCAAACTAGTTTCTATTAAAACAATTGCTGTTATGGTTACACTCTCCTAACACCAGCTGGCCTAATTCAAACTTCTGAATCAAACTAAACTAACCACACTTCTACTAAAATGATTACTTAAATTTTCTTCAATCTATATAAACTATTTCCTAAAACCTATATCTATACATTTCTAAAATCACATCAAGAGAACCTGTGACCTGCACTAAGGCTTCTCAATGTGACTCAAAGTTGAACATAAATTGTTTAAAGGCAAAAACCATAAACTGTGGAAAATGGGAACAATAGACCCCCAGTTAGCTGTGTTCATTCCAGTTTCAGAGTCCTCTGTTAGAGCCAGCAGGAGGCTTTTCTGGTTGCAGTGGCAAGTGGAAAAGGAGGGAAGGAATGGAGTCAACAGCTCCCAAACACATCCTGTGGTCTCAGGGTCAATGGCCCTTCCTGATGCCTAATGCTCAGTGGGCCCCCATGGCTGGCTCCCAACATATGTATTCATATATGATAGGTACCCCAGTGACTAGCCCTTCTCTGTGATGGGTGACACAGTGTCTGAGCTTCCTTTATAATTGGTGCATTCATAATTGAACCACCTTTGCGATTGGTGCCCCAATAACTGGCCATCCTTTGTGTTGGATGTCACAGTGACTAACCCTCTTTTGTGATGTGTGTCCTAGTAAATGAGCCTACTCTAAAATCGATGCCCCAGCAAGTAACCCTCCTCTTTGATATGTGCACCATTATCTTGGCTTTCTCTATGATGGGTGCCTCAGTGACTAGACCTTCTCTGTGATGGGTGACCCAGTGACTGCTCCCCCTTCATAATAGGTGTTCCATTGACTGGAAACCCTTGTGATTGGTGCCCCAGTGACTGACTCTACTCCAAATTGGGTGACCCAGTGATTAGTCCTCCTTTCTGATAGGAGTTTTAGAAATTGAACCTTCTTTATAATTGGTGTCATAGTGACTAGTCATTCTCTTTGATGGATGTCACAGTCACTGGTTCTACACTGTGATGTGTGCCCCAGTGACTGGCCTTCCTTTTTTATCAGTGCCACAATGGCAAACTATCTTCTGTGGGTGACTCAGTTACAGCCCCTCCTATGTGATTGTTGCACCAGTGACTAGTCCCCTTCTGTGATAGGTTCCTCAGTGAATTGCTATGTTCTGTGACAGATGCCCCAGTGTCTGGTTCTCCTGTGTGATCAGGGCTGTGGCTTGTTCTACTCTAAAATCAGTGCTGTAGTGACCCTCATCTGTGATGGATGCCTCAGTGATTGACCTCTTCTGTGATGGTTGCTCCAGTTACTGGCCCAACATTTTTAAGTGAGTCTCCAGTGACTGGACTTTTCTGTGCTGGGTGCCTTTGTGAAATCCTCTCTTCTGTGATGGGTGACACAGTAACTGACTTTATTCTGTGATGGGTGGTCCAGCGATTAGCCTTCTTTTGTGATTGGTGCCTTAGTGACAACTGTGACATCCATAATGGGTGCCTCAGGCACTGATCATCTTCTGCGATGAGAGTCACGATTACATTCCTTCCTCTGTAATGGGTTCAGCAGTGACTGGCCCACCTCTATGAGGGGTGTCCCTGTGTGACACTCCTATGACATGAGTGCTGAAGTGACTTATCCTGTGTGATTGGTGCCCTAGTGACCACCCTTCTACTGTGATGGGTGCTCCAGTGACTGTCCCTCCTGTTTTGTTTGTCCAGTGGCTGGATATTCTTTGTAGTGTCCCAGTATTTTTTCTTTTTCTAATGAGTGCCCCAATGACTGGGCTTTTTTTGTGATGGGTGCCTCAGTGACTTGCCTTCTTCTGTGATCAGTGCCTCGGTTAGTGGGTCTCCTCTGTGATTTGTGCCCAGGTAAATAGCCCTTCTCTTCAATGGGTACCCTAGTGACTGTGTACCACAGTGACTATCCCTTCTCTGTGTTGAATGTACAAGTGAATATCCCTCTGTTAATAGGTGACCTGTGTACAAGTGAATATCCTTCCTCTGATAGGTGACCTGAATGTACAAGTGAATATCCCTCCTCCTGATAAGTGACTTGTGACAGGCTCTCTCTTCTGTGTTGAGTGCTTCTGTGACTAACCCTCCTCTGTGAGGGGTGCTCTGGTGACTAGCCCTCATCTGTAATGGATGCCTCAGTGATGAGCTCTTCTCTTATTGTTGCCACAGTGACTAGGTCTCCTCTGTGATAACTGTCCCAGTGAGTTGGCCTCATCCATACTGAGTGGTTCTGTGTCTAGCCATTTACTGTGATGGATACCCCACTGATTGGCACTCAACAGTGATGGGTGCCTCAGTGACTTGCCCACCTCTGTGACAGGTGAATCAGTCAATGGATCTACTCTGTGATGGGTGACCCAATGACTGGCCCTCCTTTGTTAATAGTACCTCAGTGATTATTGTCTCAGTTACTGGACTTCCTCTGTGATGGTTGTATCAAAACTTTCTTTGTGATTGGTGTCCCAGTGACTGAGTCTTCTATCTGATTGGTTTCCCAGTGACTGGTCCACCATCATAATGATTGTCCTAGTATCTAACCGTCCTCTGTGAGGGTTGTCCCAGTGACTGGCCCTCCTCCATAATGGGTGCTTCAGTGACTGGCCCATATTTGTTGTGTGTATCACAGTGACTATCCCTCCTCTGTGTTGAATGTACAAGTGAATATCCCTCCTCTGTGAAGCATGCAGCCTTGACTGGCCTACCTCTGTGAAGGGTGTCCCAGTGCCTGCCTGGCTGTCTTCTCTTATGGGTACAGCAGTGATTGTCCCTCCTCTGTCATGAATGCCTAAGTAACTGAACTTTTTTGACAGATAGTGCCCAGTGAATAGCTGTTCTCTATAATGGGTACCTCAGTTTCTGGAACTCTTCCATAATTAGTGTGACAGTGACTGGTCCTCTGATTGTTTTCTGTAATGGTTGTCCCAGTTTCAGGCTCTATAATAGGTGCCCTAATGCCTGGGTGCACCCAGGTGTCTCAGGTTACTGGACCTCTTTCTTAATGGATGCCCAGAGACTAGTCCTTCTGTGTGATGGGTGCCACAATGACAAACCCTCCTCTGTGATGGGTTTCTCAGTGACTAGGCCTTCTCTGTGATGTATGCCTTTGTGACTAGCCCTCCTCTGTGATGAATGCCACAGAGATTGATTCTCCTCTGTGATGAGATTTCACCTCCTCTGGGATGGCTTCCTCTATGATGTGTAACTGACTCTCCTCTGTGATAGTTTCCCCAGTTGAATGGTGCCCCAATGACTAGCTTTCCTCTGTGATGCTTGTCTCTATGACTATACCTCCTCCGTGATGGGTGCCAGTGACTGACTTTGCTCTGTGATAGGTACCCTAGTGATTGCTGTTCCTTTTGATTGATGCCCCGGTGACTGACCCTCCTCTGTAATGGGTGTGTCAGTGACTGGCCCTCTTCTGGTTGTCCTCTGTAATGTTTGTCCTAGTAATTGATTCTCCTCTATAATGAGTGCCACAGTGGCTAGTCTTTACTGTGAAGGGTGCTCCAGTGACTGATCCTCTTCTAAAATGGGTGCTCCAGTGCCTGACACTCTTTGGTAAATGGTACCCCAGTGATGGGGCCACCTCTGTAATGGGTGACCCAGTGACTGGACCTCTTCTGTGTTGGGAGTCCTAGCCACTAGCCCTCCTCCATAATGGATGTGCCAGAGACTAGCCCTCCTTTGTGATGGGTGTCTCAATGACTTACTCAACTCTGAAAGGTGCCCCAGTGACAGGCCCTCCTCTGTGATAGTTGCCTCAATGACAAGCCCTCCTCTATAATGTATGTCCCAGTGACTAGCCCTCCTCTATGATGTGTGTCCAAGTGACTAGTCATGCTTGTCTCTGTGACGGTACCTCCTTCATGATGGGTGCTAGTGACTGACTGCTCTGTGATGGGTATCCCAGTGATTGCCACTCCTTTTTGATGGGTGCCCCAGTGACTGTCCCTCCTCTGTAATGGGTGTTCCAGTGACTGGCCCTCTTCTGTGATGTCTGAGCCAGTGACTGGCTCTCCTCTGTTATTTACTTAGGTTATTAACTAAATCACAGAAAAAGACTAATTACTTGGGCATGCATTACAAAGGAGAGCTAATGACCCTTCTCTTTTTGTCTAAATGATTAGCTCCCTCTGTGATCAGTGCTCTTGTAACTGGTCCTTCTTTGTGTTGGGTTTCACTCTGACAAGCCCTCCTTTGTGATCAGTGCCCTAGTGAATGGCGCTCCTCCATATTTGGTACTCCAGTGACTGGCACTTCTGTGATGGATGCCTCAATGCCTGACTCTCCTCTATGATGAGTATCCCAGTGACTTGCTCTCTTCTGTGATCAGTGTTCCAATGAATGGTTTTCCTCTTTGTTGGGTGTACAAGTGACTTTCCCCCCTCTAGTATGTCTGCCTTAGCTAATGCCTTCTATGATGGGCTTCCCAACGATTGGGTCCCCTCTGTGTTGGATGTTTTAGTTACTTGGCCTCCTCTGTGATGGTGCCCCAGTGGCTGGCCCTCTTCTGTAACGGATGCCCCACTGATTTGACCTCCTTTAAAATGGTTGCTCCAGTGACTGGTCCTCCTCTTGTAACTGGTGCTTCAGTGAATGTTTCTCCTCTTTGAAAGATAAATCAGTGACTGTCCTCCTCTGACTTGGGTGACTCATTGACTGGTCCTCTTGTGTGGACAGTTTCCCAGTGACTGTCTCTACTATGTAAATTATGCCCATTATTGGCTCTTATTTGTGGTGTGTACCCCAGTGACTGTCTTCCTCTGTATTGAGTGCCCCAGTGACTGGTGTCCTTCATAATGGCTGCCTCACTGACTTGCCTTCCCTTGTGATGGGTATTCCTATGACTGGCCCTGCTGTGTTATGGGAGCCCCTGTGATTGATTCTTCTCCATGATGGTTTTCCTAGTGACTGGTCATCCTTCAAGATTGATTCTCCATTTACTGAACTCCTCTGTGACGGCTGCAACCGTGACAAACCCTCTTCTGTGATGGTTATCTCAGTGAGTAGTCCTCTTCTGTTATGCATATCTTTAATGACTGCCCTCCTTTGTGCTGGGTGTTGCAGTAACTAACCCTGATCTATGATGCATATCCCAGTGACTGCCCCTCTTTTGTGATAGTTTCCCTAGTGACTTGCCCTTCTCTGGAATTGATGCACTTGTGACTGTGCTTCCTCTGTCATTGGTGCCCACTGACTGGCCCTATTCCATAATGGTTTCCCCAGTGATTAGCCCTCTTCTGTGATGAATGTCCCACATACTGGGCCTCTTCCATAATGAGTATCCAATTTGCTGACCCTCCCTTGTGATGGGTGTCACAGTTACTGGGCCTCCTCTATATTGGGTACCCAGTTATTGGGCCATCTCTGAGACTAGTGCCTCAATGACTGCTCATCCTGTGTAATGGGTGCAACAGTGACTAGCCCTCTTCTGTGATGGGAGGCCACATAACTGGGCCTCAGACAAATGGGTGCTCCAGTGAATACTTTTCCTCTGTGGTTGCTACCCCAGTTTCTGGGCTTCCTCCATAATAGGAGTTCCATTGACTGAGCCTCCTCAGTGATAGGTACCCCAGTGACTGACCTTCCTTCAAATTATGTGCCCCAGTGAGTAACCCTACTCTGTGATGGATATTTCAGTAACTGTGCCTTAATTATATGGGTGATCCAGTGACTTGCTTTCTTCTGTGATGGGTACCCTGATGGCTGGCTTTCCTCTGTAATACATTCCCAGAAACTGGGCCTTCTGTATAACGGGTACCCAATTAAATGGCCATCCTCTGTGAAGGGTGCTCCAATGATTGACCCTCCTCTGTTAAAAATGGCCCAGTGACTGATCTACATCAATGACAGGTGCCCCAGTGACTAGTTTTTCTCGGTGAATTCTGCCCCAGTAACTGTGTCTCTTACATAATGGGTGTCTCAGTGACTAGCCTCCTCTATTATTGGTGTTTCAGTGACTGTCTCTCCTCGGTAATTTGTGCCCCAATGAGTGGTCCTCCTTTGTATTGTCAGCCCCAGTGGACTAATCCTCCTTGTGATGGATGTCCCCATAACTTAAC
>CAUYQG010202440.1:0-25794 GCA_963574415.1 Tarsius wallacei | reverse complement strand
GTGCCACTGCACTCCAGCCTGGGCGACAGAGTGAGACTCCAACTCAAAAAAAAAAAAAAAAAAAAAAAGTTGATGTTGTTGATTTTTAGAGATGGCTCACTACGTGGAAGCATCTGGTCCTCAGCTGCCTGACTCCAAAAGCTGGGATTACAGGCATGAGCCACCACACTTGGCTGCACTGAAGTTTAAAATAAATTTTTGATGTAGTAGATACAAAAGCTTGAATGCCCCTCAAGCACCACAAAAATAATTTTAAGGTGGGTGCACTGGGTGCACTGGTGTGCGCCAGCAGTTCCAGCTACTCGGGAGGCTGAGGCTGGAGATTCACTTGAGTCCATGAGTGCAAGACTAGCCTGGGCACACAGCTAGACATCATCTTTATAAAAAAAATTTTAGAACTTAAAAATTAGCTAGGAGTAATGGCACGTGTCTGTAGTTCCAGCTACTTGAGAAGCTAAGGCAGAAGGATTGCCTGAGCCCAGGAGTTTAAGGTTGCAGTGGGCTATGACCAAACCACAGCATTCCAGGTTGGGTGACAGAGACCCTGCCTCCAAAAAGGAAAAAAAGAAAATGATCCTCTCCAATGCTACAGCAGATAGGAATAGGCTATTAGTTTTCATTTAATTAGGTTAAAGTAAATAAGGGTTGGACTTAATGTTACCATAGTTGCAAAGCAATGGGGAGAAAATGGAAATATGATATTATTATATAGTTAAAAAGCTGTGCTTGGCCGGGCACGGTGGCTTATGCCTATAATTCCAGCACTTTGGGAGGCCAAGGTAGGGAGGATTGCTTTAGTTTAGGAATTTGAGACCACCCTCGGCAACATAGTAAAACCCTGTCTCTACAAAAAACTCAAAAAATTAGCCTGGCATGGTGGCATGCACCTGTAGTCCCAGCTAGCTAGTTGGGAGGCTGAGATGGAAGGATTGCCTGAGCCCAGGAGATTGAGGCTGAGATGAGACATAATCATGCCACTGCACTTCGGCTTGGGAACAAGAGTGAGACCGTACCTCGAAAAAAGAAAAGAAAAAAAAAGTTCTTCTCATAGCTGCTTTTATTTTCAAGTAAAAAAAAAAAAAAAAAAGGGTGGGAGTGGTAGCTCAAATCTGTATTCCCAATATTTTGGGAGGCTGAGGTGGGAGGATTTCTTGAGCCCAGGAGTTCAAGACCCGCTTAGGTAATTTAGCGAGCCCTCATCACTACAAAAAAAATCAATAAATTAGCCAGATGCAGTGGCACGTGCGTAGTCCCAGCTACTTGCAGGGCTGAGGTGGGAAAAGCACTTGAGCCCAGGCTTTAGAGGCTGCAGTGAGTTATGACTGTGCCACTGCACTCTACAACTTTAAATCTGAGTTGGAAGTGGTAGTATGGAATTATATATATTTTCACACTATTATTTCTAAATTTAAAGTTATAGAATTTTAACTTCTTTTTTTAGAGACTATAATTACTTATTTATTTATATGTTTTAAAACGATATATGTTATCTATATAATTATTTACATATGTTTAAAAATATCAATATTATTAATAACAGTATTTCTGAATACACTTAGGATTTCTTTGCAGTTTTGTTTAATCTTAAAATATATCACATTAGGAATGTACAGCCACAACATTATTTTTAATTCATTTGCAATGATTATGTGTGCTCAAGTCATAAACTAAATATACATTTAGGCTCACTTGTTTCACTTTGTTTTTAAACTTGTACTTTTTAAATATTTTGTTTAATTTTGTCTTATATGTACATAAAACACTGACATGGTTCCAAAGTCAAATCTATAGAAGGAGGTATATCTGGAGAGATCTAGCATCTATCCCTAATGTCTACACTGTTTCCTCCCCTTTCAACCATTTTGATCTTATTAGTTTTGGGCAATCTTTCCTTTTTGAAATTAAAGAGATGATGGGGTCTGGCTATGTTGCCCTGGCTACATCTGAACTCCTGGGCTCAGGCAATCCTACTGTCTCGGCCTCCTGAGTAACGGGACTACAGGTACACAACACTGTGCCCAGCTTCTATTTTTTACAAGAAACTATATTCATTCTACCGTACTGTATAGTACACATTCCTGTCTGTAGCTTGCTTTATTCACGAAATTAAGATTGAGGAAATCACTCCACACAGTTTATCAGATCTTTCAGCCTTTTACAGCTGCTTACTCTATTCAACAAGTCCCTAATTACCTCTGAACTTCTGCTCTGTACTACAAACAGGACTGCATTCAACACTCATGCACAAATAAATGAGGGTGTCCAAAGACAGGAAAAAGACTGAGGGGAGGAATAAGTGTAGCAAAAAGACCAGTGTTCACTGAGTCCTTTCTGTGTGACAAACAATTTGTTGGGTTACGGTGAGCTGCATTATCTATTATTTATTTCCTCAAAAACAGTATCAGCAGGAAATACATCGAAGTACAAATCAGAAAGATTAAATTAGCTTGGTCAAAGACAGAAAGCTGGGTATAACTGGCAACTGACCAAATCCTGCGGCCAAGGATTATAGACTTTTTAAATTATTTAAGATGGACAGGATGAGAACAAAGTTAATTGCATGCTACCACTCACGTTAAATATAACTACGAAAAACACTGAAGTGACATGAGAAATAAGCAAAGGGAGAAAAAACTTACTTGGATCATTTAGGTCAGACAGACTTGTCTTCCTTTCCTTCAAGTTTGTGACTTTGGACATTTTTGCTCCAGGTAAAATTAATTTCCCATTAGTCTGTAAATAGCTGTGTCTACCATCATCACAATTCACAATCACATCCAGTGGAACCTTTTCCACACTGTTGCCATAAAACTTCTTGGTTGTTAGTCCTGTGTTTTGTGACTTCTGTCCTCCAGAATTCTGATGAATTGATGTTCTTAATAACGGTCCAGTAGATTCATTCAAAGTTACAGCTTGTCTGCAATTTCTTTGCAAATCCTTAGGAAAAAGAATACCACAAATTTGGCATTTGGTCTGATTTTCTTTTTCTTTTCCACCTTCGGGACAACATTCATGCTGTTCAGAAACTTTAAGTTCCAAAAGAACAGAAAAAATAACAAATTTTGGCATTTTATTTAGAGATTTAGGAACTCTCCAAAGTCTCAAAATTAAGTCCCTAGCTCCCCATCATCACCACCAGGGATACCAAGAGACTCGGAGTAAGTCATGTTACTTGGGATTTAGTATCAGAACACTAGAAGACATTTTCAAGACCACCTAGTCCAGCAATCAGCTATACCTAGGAATCTGAGAATATGATTAAGTCGAGTACTGACTGGCTCCAATTTATTGTCTATAATAAAGACAAATAGAACACATCTAAATAAAAAAATTCCACAGAAAAGTGATAAAACATATCCCTACTATTAAAATTTTCAGTACAAAATATGGAAGGAAATACATCTGAAGGTATTAGTATATGCCTTTCAGCAGCTAAGAAACACATATTTTGGTAATGTGCTATAATTAGGGGCAAAATGCAGATCCGCTAAATTGAGTAAGATAAACTTAATCTTTCACAATAAAAGTTAAAGATTAAGAACTGCATCAACCTAGCGATCTAAAAACAAGAATCTCAATACTGCTCAATTAGTTTTAGTAGAGTATATGTAAAGTAGTAAATTTTCATAAAAATTTTAAGTATAAATTCTTTTGCAAAACAAAAAACTGATTAAAATCTCATTCCCTGCTTTGGTCAGTGGAAGACTTTTACAACACTAAATAATGCCAAATTCCGTATCACATACTATCTGTAGGTCCTCATCCATAAATAACCAACCACACTTGAAAATGAGCCAGTGTTTGATGAGACATCACTGAAGCGACATTTTTTTAAGTAGTCTAAAGATGTTCAATCCCATTAAAGTCATGTTTCCTGATAAGCAGTATACAGTGTGAAATTTCACAGACTGTACATGGAAAGAAAAACCACTAACCTTGTTTGCGAATTAAGGACTACATAGAAGCTAGCTACAATTCTTTATCCACAAGAAGAAAATAAGAACAACAGGCATGGGAGAATATAAGAAGACTGATTTTAGGCATTAAAAAAAATCCTGAGGTTTCCAGCTGGCGTGTACAGTAGAGGAAGGATGGTACGTCTAGGGAGGGGCTCTCCCCCCTCTCTCCCTCACCAGGCCAAGCAGGGGCGATGGCAGGACACCCAAGTCTGATCACATAAAGGAAAACTGAGCACATAAGTCAACACCCTGGGGAGGATGGGCACCAAGTTTATCACTGTCAGAGGAGGGACTTACAAACACTGTGAGCCAGGCATGGTGGCTCACGGCTGTAATCCCAGCACTTTGGGAGGCAGAGGCGAGAGGATTACTTGAACCCACAGGTTCGAGACCAGCCTGGGCAACATGGTGAGACCTCCTCTTGACAACAAATCAAAACAATCAGCTGGGTGTGGTGGCGCATGCCTGTGGTTCCAGTTACTTGGAAGGATGAGGCAGAAGGATCACCTGAGCCCAGTAGGTCGAGGCTGCGGTGGCTGTGAGCGTGCCACTTCACTCCAGCATGGGTGACAGAGTGAAACACAGACTCAAAAAAAAAAAAAAGAAACATTGTGGTATTGGACCAGAATTAGAGTCATCAGTGTGAACTTTAATATGCACTGAATATTAACACACACACCTATTTCCAAGCTCTGTCCACTAAGAAGACCTAGAAACAACGATGTCCAGGATCAATGAGCATAACTAGTGTCCAAACATCTTCCCTCCACTTAAAGGAAATATAGCTCACTGGAGAAACACATGACTTGAGGGCCGAAACAGAGACATGCTGGTTAAGTCCTGCATCTTGTTATACCAGAAAGTAAAGACATGCTCACAGAATGGCAGGGGCATGGGGAAAAAAAAAAAAAAAAAGGATCTGGCTTGAAGGGAGTCACGTGGACCAAATCTGGGACAACATGGGCAGCAAAATAAATCAGAAAAGTGGCAGACTATAACCCTTCTAAGAAAAATAAGAAACAATGTGTCTATACTGATATCAATAAGTAAATGTAGAATACAAAAAAGTGTTAGAAGTCTTATTAATAAATGAATACAGAAATACCTATTAACTAACTACAGGGGAGGAATCAAGAGCATCTTAATGAAGGTAAAAGTATCATTTTATAAAAAAAATAGAGACAGGGTTTCACTTCTGTTACCCAGGCTGGAGGAAGATGGTGGTGTGATCACAGCTCACTGCAGCCTAGAACTCCTAAGTTCAAGAGATTCTCCCAACTCGGTCTCCTGAGGAGCCAGAACTACAGGTATGTATCCCCATGTCAGCTAATTCTCAAATTTTTTTGTAGGAAGAGGAGAGTCTCTCGCTCTATTGCCCAGACTGGTCTCAAACTCCCGTCCTAAAGTGATTCTCCCATATTAGCCCTCCGATTACAAGCATGAAACACCATACCTGGCCACTACCATTAATGTGAAAATCAACTCTGCTGTGTCTCCTGATATGATGTAATGAGAAGACTATAACATCGTTACTTCTGAGGCTTTTCTGAAAATTATACAAATAATGAAGAAACATCAAACAAGGCTGGGTATGGTGGCTAACACCTTTAATCTCAGCACTTTGGGAGGCCAAGGTGGAAAGATCTCTTAAGTCCAAGAGTTCAAGACCAGCCTGGGTAAATAGCAAGACCCTCTTCTCTACCAGAAATACAAAAAAATTAGCCATATTTGATGGTGTGTGCCTATAGTCCCTGCTACTTGGGAGGCTGAGGTAGGAGGATGGATTGAGCCAGGAGGGTAAGGCTGCTAACTGTGTCACTGCACTCTGGCCTAGGTGACCGAATAAAACCCTGTCACTACAAATATACAAACAACAAATAAATCAGACAAACCTACTAGGTACAAAGTAAGTGGATTATACACCTCAAAAATATCAAGATTATGAAAGAAAAGGGAAGACTATGAAATTATTCTTTATTAAAAAGGACCACCAGGTGTGGTGGTTCACATCTGTAATCCCAGCACTTTGGGAGGTGGAGGTCAGAGGATTGCCAGAGCCCAGAGATTCAAGACTAGCCTGAGTAACTTGGCGAGACCTTGTCTCTACAATCAATCAAAAAAATCAGTCATGTGTGGTGACGCTCGTCTGCGGTTCCAGATACTTGGAAGGATCGCCTGAGCCCAGCAGGTGGAGGCTGTGGTGGCCATGAAGGTGCCACTGCACTGCAGCCTGGGCAACAGAGTGAGACTTCAAATCATAAAAAAAAAATAGCATAAATGTAACACACGACCATTCATTGGTTCTTGTACCCATAAAGTATACTATGTAAGTAAAATTTGAATGGGATTTGTAGGTTAGATGGTAACTTTGGATCAGTGTTATTTTGTGACATTGATAGTTGCACTCTGGTTATTTAGAAGAATGCACCCACCCCCAACTTCTTAAACAAACACACACACACACACACACACACACAGAGTTAAGTATTAAGTGGTAAGTGGGCATAATGCTTGTAACTTATACTCAAATGGAACAGAAACTCTCTCTCTCTCTCAATGGGGTGAAAGAGAAAGGCACAGAGAGGGAAGACAACAAAGCAAATGTGAAAACCTATTGAAGCCGGGAAAGAAATATACACATACTCTTTCTATGCTTTTTGTCAACTTTTCTATAAATTTAAAATTATTTCACAAAATTGATGTTTGAGAGCAATCATTTAGAGTATGTTGCAGGGAGGCACTAACAAGTTCTTTTTTTTTATTAAATCGATTTTTTAAAAAACTTTAAAGATGTGGGGTACAATTCAGGGTTAGGTATACAAATGGTCATATAAGTACTTTTTAGGAAAAAAAAAAAATATTTTGCTCAGATTAAAAAAATAGTCTATTAAAGGCAGAAAAGTCTGCCTAAGTAACTTCTAGGTCTCTTTTGGTCCCAGGATAAAAGGTCACCTAGAATTCAATAAGTACTAAAAATATTAATAAAAGTCCCATCTGATCAGCAATAAGGCTAATTTCTCCACCCACCTCTAAATGGGTTAAACACTTTTTTGAAGCAGGAGACAGAGAAGAAACTGGCTGGTATGAGCTACAGTGCCGTTTCTGTTGCACTTTCCTCTTAATTTCAGGCTCCACTTGTGACTCAGACTCTTCTGTTTTCTTCATTATACGTTCTAAAGGAAGGAGAAAAATAAAAGTACCAAAATTAAATTTATAACTTCCTCACGAACTTTGCTATGAAAAAATACTAGTTTATATTCCCAAATCCTAAGTTTTAGTTAAAAGAAACGAGGGCTTCAACATGTACAATTCAGAACAACCGGAACTTCAGGGCTAAGCCAAGACTCACATCCTGGCTTAGTCCCGTGACTTCGACCTTCTCAACGGGATCTCCACACTGCGGATCACGTCATCAAGGACACCAATATTCTCTTCAGCCGGCTTTGTACTGCCACAGCAACAGAAGCACTGCCTGCCCTGAACCGCCCACTCTTTTTTTTCCCAAGACAGTTACTCTTAGATCAGTAGTGAGAAAAATCTAAACTTCAATATTGGGTACAACTGTTTAGATAAAGGAAGTTAATCGAATCACCAAACTAATCATTTTAAGTTCAAGACATCCATTGGGGCGAGTGCAGTGTCTCATGTCTATAAAGCCCAAGACTTTGGGAGGCCAAGGCAGGAGGACTGCATGAGCCCAGGAGTTTGAGAACAATCTAGGTAACATAGCAAGACCCCCAACTCTATTAAAAAAAAAAAAATTAGCCAGGCATGGTGGCACACACCTTATAGGATAAGAGTGATCTATATATAGTTTGGATATAAAAAGAGAACAAATTTTAAAACTCAAGCTAAAGAAAAGATACTCCGAAATAGAATGGTTCAAAACAACTTTATTCATAATAGACAATAAACTAGAAATGCTGGGAACCAGAAATTGGATAAAATTTTCCCCAGGAATATGGATAATAAATAAGCTGGCACGCCCATACACTAGAACACTAAAAGGAAGCAAAGCACTGATACACGCAATAGTATGGACGAGTCTCAAAAACGATCCTGGATCAAAGAAGCCTTACATAAGAATGACATATTACATTATTCCATTTACATGAAGTCCTAAAACTGATAAAATTAATCTGGGAAAAACCAGAACAATGGTTACCTTTGAGAGAGGAAGGGATGGGGACTAACTGTAAAAGAACAGGAAGATCTCAGAGGTGACAACACAATTTCTAGGGATTTAACCTAAAGAAATACTAGATCAAATGCATGTACTAGATTAGTAACCATAATATTTACAATACTAAGACACTGAAAACAACTTAAATTATGGCACATAAGTACAGTGGACCACTATACAGTCATTAAAAAAAATGATTGCAGGGCCAGGCACAGTGGCTCAAGCCTGTAACCCCAGCACTTTGGGAGGCCTAGGCGAGAGGACTGCTTGAGCCCAGGAGTTCAAGACCAGTCTGGGAGATTTGGCAAGACCTTGTCTCTACAGTAAATAAAAAAAAATTAGCAGGGCATGGTAGCACGCATCTGTAGTTCCAACAAATTGGAAGGCTGAGACAGAAGGATCACCTGAGTCCAGCAGGTTGAGGCTGTGGTGGCTGTGAGCATGCCACTACACTCCAGTCTGGGCAACAGAGTGAGACTCCAAGTCAAAAAAAAAAGATTACAGGCCAGGCGTGGTGGTTCACACCTGTAATCCCAGCACTATGGGAGGCCAAGGTGGGAAGACTACTTGAGCCCAGGAGCTTGAGACCAGCCTTGACAACAGCGAACCTCATCTCTACAAAAGAAAAAAAAATTTTAAATTAACCAGGCATGGTGACGCAAACCCCTAGTCCCAGCCACTCAGGACACTGAGGTAGAAGGATCACCTGAGCCCAGTTAGTGAAGGCTGTGGTGAGCTGTGATTGTGCCACTGCACTCAGCCTGGGTGACAAAAGTGAGACCCTGACTCAAAAAAACCCAAAACAAAACAGATTACAGAAATAACATCTATGAAGTTCTCAGTAAGTTTAAGAATTCACCTGACCCCTAAGCTTTCTTTAATTGTGTTTTCTATCCTGGCTGCATGTTTATTATCTCTGAGGGTACAGAAACCTGGTAATAAAAGTCAAAAAGCAAATTACATTTGGTCCGAGTGCAGTGGTTTCAACAGCTCATTGATCACAACCAGCTGTCTCTGCTCCATCTCCATTCCCACTGCTTCGCTTGACTAGCCTTAAAAACATGAGGTTTTTTTTTTTTGTTGTTGTTGTTGTTGTTGTTTGTTTTTAAAGCCAGGTTACAGAATAGTAACACAATATGAATACATTTTTAAAAAAATGGGTTTACATGCATAGCAAAGCTCTGGAAAGTTACACTGACATGGTGGTTCACACCTATAATCCCAGCACTTTGGGAGGCCAAGGTGGGAGGATTGCTTGAGCCCAGGAGTTCTAAGACCAGCCTGGGCAACTTAGCAAGACTTTGTCTCTACAAAAAAAAAAAAGCTGGGCGTGATGGCATATGCTTGTAGCTACAGCTAATTGGGACGCTGAGGCAGAAGGAACACCTGAGTGCAGGAGGTAGAAGCTGCCATGAGTTGTGATCTTGATGACACTTCTTGACTGGGCAACAGAGTGAGACCCAGATTCAAAAAAAGAGTATAATTAAATGTATATTTAGAGACAATATGTAATGTCTATTCTCTTTGACCAGGAAATGAAAACAAAAATGAAGTTTAAGAAACAAAAGAGTGGGTGGGGGAAAAAATAAGGTATCTTTTTTGTTTTTGAGTCAGGGCCTCACTCTGTTGCCCAGGCTGAAGTGCAGGGGCACAGTCACAGCTCAGTGCAGCCTTCAACTTCTGGGCTCAAGCAATTCTCCTTCATCGGCTTCCCAAAGAGTAGCTGGGACTACAGGTGCACACCACCATGCCCAGGTAATTTTTTTATTTTTTATAGAGATGAGGTATCACTACATTGCCCAGGCAGGAAGATATAGTAATATATAGTTACATAGTTGCTATTCTATTTGTTTAGAAAAAGTTTATAAGACCAGGCAAAAAAGGAATGGTAACTATGGTCTGACCAAAAATTATATTTAATGGTTTTCAAGCTTTAATTTTATATAAAGAGTTACTTATCAATGCTAGTAAGTACTTATATGTAACTCAGAGTTCATACTAACTGCCTCTTAAATTCAAAATAAAGAAGGTAAAAAGAATAATAAAGAAAATCATCTTGGCTGGGCACGGTGGCTCACGCCTATAATCCCAGCACTTTGGGAGGCCAAGGGGGAGGATTGCTTAAACCCAGGAGTTGGAGACCAGCCTCGGCAACATAGCAATACATCGTCTCTACAAAAGAAAAAAAAATTGGCTAGGCGTAGTGGTGTAGGTCTTTAGTCCCAGCTAATGAGGATACAGAGGTGGAAGGATCATCTGAGCCCAGGAAGTCGAGGCTGCAGTGAGCCATGGTTGTGCCGCTGCACTCCAGCCTCGGCAAGGGAGCAAGACGTTGCCTCAAAAAAATTAAAAACACACCTTTAGCTATCAGAAAAACCTAGCTGTCAAAAACCACCATCAGAGCTATTTAAAAAGGCAAAGACCTGGACAAACAAGATGGACACACATTAAGAATCACCATTCTAGGTAACAAAAATTAATTTGTTAGTAACATATTTTTTATAAACGTTATTTGCTTTTATTTTGCTTTTGCATTAATAGCAGTGTATCAAAAGTTATTTTAATATAAATACAAATGTCCACTCAAGCTGACTTTCCAACATCCACTGTTAACCTGGTTGTATCAAGTATGCTCTCTATTTAATTGAGGATCCCTACTGCGTTCTAAATTCTAGGATCAAAACCAATAAATGAAAAGATAATTATATAACATCATAACATAGCTCAATAAAACTCAATTTTGAAACTATAGCTCAACTACTAGACTTGTAATGTGACAAAACTGCTAGTATATCAAAATATTTCAAACTGTAATCACCTGACTATACAATTTTATGACATCAGGTCACCATTAAGGAAATCAATGACAAAAAATGGTTTTCTACACATTTCTATTATATCAGGGAATATTCTAAAGCCTGCATCATATCTCTATTTCTGTTCCTTCATGCAGCAGCTCAAAACCCTTCACAGATGTAACACATAAAACTGTCCACTTACCAACACCTTGGGGCCGACTTAACCTTACAGGATTAATTTCAGCTTTTGGGACATGAGGTGGGTATTCTTTCCTAGAAAAGGAAATTCATACAATTTTATCCTAACAGAAAATACAGTTTTCAAAATAAAAAAGTCAATGGTATACTTACAAGAAGTTTATTCAAAGCAAATCATAGCTTCTTTGCCATATAAAAAGTGATACTATAAAACAATAAAACTATATTGCAAAAATATACAAAAGCTTAATACATCCTAAGATCCCAGCCGGGTGCGGCGGCTCATGCCTGTAATCCCAGCACTTTGGGAGGCCGAGGCAAGAGGACTGCCTGAGTCCAGGAGTTCGACACCAGCCTGGGCAACTTGGTGAGACCGTATCTCTACAAGAAATCAAAAAATTAGCTGGGCATGATGGCACACGCCTATAGTTCCAGCTACTTGGAAGGCTGAAGGGGAAGGAACGCCTGGCCTGAGCCCAGCAGGCTGCCAGTTGCCATAAATGTCCCTCTGCCGCCACTGAATTCCCGCCTGGGTGAAATATTAACACTGACAAAAAAAAAAAAAAAAAAAAAAAAAAAAAGATCCATAAGAGCAGTGACTGTACTTTCCTGGAATGTCTGACTATCAGAGTCCATGATAGGCAGACTCCGGATAAGTATTTCAGAAACAACCCAAATTATGATCCTTTCAAAGGAGTCACTGTGGAAAGCTATTTGTTTATTCCTCAAATGTACAAATCTTTACAACTTTTCTTTCGTAATTGTCTTCATAGTCTGGTTATAAAAATCATAATGGGCTGGGCGCGGTGGCTCATGCCTATAATCCCAGCACTTTGGGAGGCTGAGGTGAGAGGACTGCCTGAGCCCATGTGTTTGAGACCAGCCTGGGCAACTTGGTGACACCTCGTCTCTACAATAAATCAAAAAATTAGCCGGGTGGGGTGGCACATGCCTGTAGTTCCAGCTACTTGGAAGGCTGAGGCAGAAGGATCATGTAAGCCACTGCACTCCAGCCTGAGCGACAGAGTGAGACTCCAACCCCCCCCAAAAAAACTCAGCTTAATAATTTGCCTAATTTAACAGTGCATGGTTTTTTAGTTGTTTAAAAACCAATCAATACAAAAGTAAATGCTGAATGAGACTATCTTGAGGACAACGCCCAAACCAGAACAAAAAATGTTATGTACAAAACCAGATAACACGGAACAAGCATTTTAATCTTCGAATATGAATACATTATATCAGGAGATATAAGTACACTTGTTTTAAAATGTTACTTTGCCAACTTTATATACAACTGATTTAAGCATTTTAAACATAATCCTTGATAATGAAATGCTATGTATAAATATTAGCTGAAATACTGTACCTATTTAAACACAAATATACACTCGTTTGGGGGATAAAAGCATCATTTAAGGAGAACTAACAAACTGCAACAGATCAGGGAGCTACAACAGCTAGATACTTTCCCACTCTAAATGAAGCCTTCTAAAAATAGTCCCATTTTATTCAACCAGGGAACTAAAAGAGGCTATTCCACTTATTTGGAAATCTATTCACACTAGTCATCTATCTTCTCTAACTACAGAGTAATCAATTAAAACAAAAACTCTATAGATATCTTCTTGCGAAAACTGCGTATTCTTACACGGCAAAAGTCAACGCACTTGAAATGAAACAGAAGAAAAAAGACAAAAGAAGAAACTACAAGAGTGGAGAACATAGTGTGCTTATGACAGCGGCCAGCAAATACCAGGCACCATGTGCCGGGTGCTATTCTAAGTGCTTCGTCTCTACTAATTCCTTGAACCCTCACAAGCCATATACGCTCATTCGCATTTTAACGAGAAGACTGAGGCATAATGAGGTTAATTAACTTCTCCACGCTCACATAATTATCGAATGGCAACTTCACAATCTAAATCCTAGGAAACTGCACCAATATCGATAAGCAGTTTCACCCCGAAAGACTGTTTAACGTGTGAGGATGAGTTACAAAAATGAGATTTGCCTTAGATGTAGCAATGATGGTCCCATAAAGACGAAGGTGGGGTTTCAGCTCCTAGACACTATATTAGGATTAAAATAAAATACATGTTTTTATATTCCATACAGCTTCACACTTAAAAAGGATATAATATGGAATATGGTCTTATCTCCAAATCTAAAAGCACAGGTTTATTCAGTAAAAATAACTGTCGGCCGGGCTCAGTGGCTCAGCCTGTAATCCCGCGTTTTGGGAGGCCGAGGTGAGTGAATTGCCTGAGCCCGCGGGTTTGAGACCCGCCTGGGCAACTTGGCGAGACCTCATCTCTACAATAAGTCAAAAAATTAGCCGGGTGTGGTAGCGCGTGCCTGTAGTTCCAGCTACTTGGAAGGCTGAGGAGGAAGGATCGCCGGAGCCCAGCAGGTCGAGGCTGCGGTGGCCGGGAGCGGCCACTGCACTCCAGTCTGGGTGACGGAGTGAGACTCCAACTCAAAACAAAAAACAAAAAAACAAGACTGTCAACATAAGTCATTTGAGACAGTAAAACACACATGCGTACACGGGGACTGATGAAAATGCCACATTAATACACTGTGTTCTTTCCAGTTGGACACAGTGTATTGAACTGAGCATCGCTAATGGAGAAAAACATGCTAAACACATGTGACCCCCAATCTTCTTATGTATTGTAAGGTAACATTAAATTATTATGTATACTTCCCTGTATTTCCTGACTTTATGGCCACCCTGTTTTCCTTATTTGCCACATGTGTTCCTATACAGTCAGGGCAAATTTTTTTAAACAACCAGAAATTAAAAAATTGAAGAAATAAAAGTATACTTTAAGTTAAATATAACATAAAAATTTCAAAATAAAAGCAGTATGTGCTTGATAAGAGAATTAAAACAATTTTCTAGCCACAAATTATCTTATTTTCCTTAAGATTTAATTTTTAAAAATTTATATTAATTTCTTATTTTGAGGGTAGTGTCACTCTTTTTTTTTTTTTTTTTTTACAGGCAGGGACTCAAGCGATCCTACCACCTCAGCCTCCCAAGTAGCTGGAATGACAAATGCACACCACCATGACAAACTAATTTTTGGCTCCTTTTGATCACATCCTTTTGTTTTTTTCACTATGGTTTTTTTTTTTTTTTTTTGAGTTGGAGTCTCACTCTGTCGCCCAGACTGGAGTGCAGCGGCCGCTCCCGGCCACCGCAGCCTTGACCTGCTGGGCTCCGGTGACCCTTCCACCTCAACCTTCCAAGTAGCTGGAACTACAGGCGTGTGCTACCATGCCCGGCTAATTACTACGGTAAAATATACTCAACACAAAATTTACAGAGCTATGAAATGCATTACTAATTTGTGTGCCACGCATGCTAATCATTGCTGCATTATTCCAATTCTAGTATACGTGCGTTGTCGCAGCAAGTATCTTTTTATTTTCTGAGCACTTGCTAGGTTTCTTATGCCCTATTCATTATGTGTTTGCCAATCAAATCAGTAGAACCAGGCAGGCATTTTGCCACATTCCTTTTGTTGCAGAGTGCTTGGTTCGCTGGCTAATTGATTTTAATTTTTATTCACTCACTCGTTGGCTCAAGCAATCCTCCTGCCCTCAGCCTCTCATGTAGGTAGAACTACAGGTACACACCACCATATTCACCTAATTTTTAAAAAATTTTTTGTAGACACAAGGTCTGTTTCCCAGCCTGGCCTGGAACTCCTGGGATCAAGCAATCCTCCTGCCTCAGCCTCCCAAAGTGCTGGGATTATAGGCATAAGCTACGGCACCCAGCCTAAAAGTGGTATTTAGAAACCCGGATTTGATACTGCTTTTTTGTTTGTCATTTTCCCCTTTCTTTAATGAGAACTCTTTTTACTAATCTTTCAAAGAATTGTACAAACATTGCTGTCAATGCCATTACCAAGGACGATAATGCTATAAAAACTGAGCCATTGGCCACCATGTCCATGCAGAGCCAATGCATAATAATTCAAAGTATTAATTTGTCGGCTGAAGTACAATTATCAAAATGCAGGCACTTGAAAGGCACTATAGACTTATTTTTACTGACAGGTTGGACAAGCTGTGGGACACTGAATATACCTGGACTTTCCAGTCTGTTTACTGTTTTACTATCTGGTCTTTTCTCAGTGTTTCCATGTTCAGTCACTATTTTCCTGGCAGTAGGGTTTATTATGTGGCAAGACAAATCGTTCTTCTCTTCCCCCTTTTAGCCTTAGTTAAAGAAAAAGTCTGCTGCTCTTCTCAAATATTTACTCTTCTAAATGAATTTTAAAGTCAGTTGGTCATATTTTATGAAATAACAAATTGAGACTTTGACTGAAATTACATTAAATTCACTTTAAGGATCACTGGCATCAAATAACACAGTCTTAAAATAAGGAGCAGAGCATATACCTTAGATCAAGTTCAACAGATGTATAATGGATTATACATTGTTAATTTTATTACTAGGTATTTAATTTTAGTTGCTATGAATGAGATTTTGGTCTTTCTAACATATTTCAATTGATTGCAGGTGAAATTATTATTAGTCCTGTAGTCACTCTTATTTCTAGGGTTTCAGAAATACTCTTATTCCAAGGGAGACAGTATTATCTTAATATAATTTTCAGGTAATTTAGCCAGCAATTTGCAGTGCTATTATGAACTGGTTTCATCCCTCTACAAAACAATTTAGCAATACTTATCAAAAGCATTAAAAACATTTGCAACTTAGCCCTTTTCTAGAGATCTATTCAAAGAGATGCAGCTACAGACATATAAAGTTGTTTACCAATGTGTTATATATACTAGTGGAAAACAATCAGAAACGAGCTAATGGATAAGTAAATTATATACATCTGCAGGACCTGCTCCTATGCAGTCATTAGACTTTATTCTTTTTTTTTTTAATTGTAGAGACGAGGTCTTGCCAAGTTGCGCGGGCTGGTCTCGAACCCGCGGGCTCAGGCAATCTACTCACTTTGGCTTCCCAGAGTGTGGTGATTACAGGTTGAGACACCGAGCCCGGCCAAATGTTATTCTTTAAGTGCCAACTTAATGACATGGAAAAGTGCTCAGGACATAATGTTAGGTCAACATTCAGAAAACACAGCTATATTTTCATTATGACTCCACATGTGTTAAGTATATTAAGAAGTGCACAGAGCAGCTCATGCCTGTAATCCCGGCACTTTGGGAGGTGGAGGCCAGAGGACTGCCTGAGCCGAGGGTTCGAGACCAGCCTGGGCAACTTGGCGAGACCTTGTTTCTACAATAAATCAAAAAATTAGCAGGGTATGCTGGCACATGACTGTAGTTCCAGCTACTTGGAAGGCAGAGGCAGAAGGACCACCTGAGCCCAGAAGATTGAGGCTGTGGTGGACGTGAGCATGCCACTGCACTCCATCCAGCCTGCGTGACTGGGTGACAGAGAGAGACCCCAACAAAAATAAATAAATAAATAAATAAATAAAAATTCTAAAACTACTACATGATTCAGTTTTATAATGAATCAATAGATTATTTTTCCAGGGGAAGAAGAAAAAAGTCAGTTCAAATAGCAGACTGGACATTCTAGGTAGCTGGTGCTACCAAACACACTGTATTCCCCACCCTTCTGACCGTGAGTCAGAAAGGAATTTGAGTCATTCAAGTAGTCACAGAGAATTAATAGCAAAAAAACTGTTTAAGTTTGCAAGACACGGGTCTTAAAAATTGTTATGTATTTATTTATTTATCCATCCCAGCTGCGCTTTAAGCTTAAAACATAACCTCAATGTGCTTAGTATAGAGTACAAGCGGGAAAAACCTGGAAGAGACTACCCTACAACAAACTGGTTTTTGATTATTAGATAAATCATTTATTTCAGGATTAATAATATCCTTGGTGTGGTAGGGTATAAAGAAAAAAGACCTATGACTCCTCAAAGATCAGAAAAAAGATGTGGTTTACTCTTCACAAGAGAGATAAATGGCTAAGTGGAAAAAAATGTATAAAGTAAACCTTACTGGTAATACAAAAGTTTTTTTCAGTTCATCTCTGATGAAAATAAACAAAAAATAATTTTAGGTAAAGATCTAAAGGATTATGAGCTAAATTCAGTCTAACAGTAACTAAGTTGCCAAATAAAGCACTCAGGTAGATTTGTGATAAGATCTTTTATAAAGAGTTGGCTGTTTCACATCTAGTTCTCAGGGTTGTAGAATCCCTGGAGGTATGCTTAGTACAAAAGGCTGAAAGAGTGTCACCACCTGTTACTATTAATGTTCAAAAATTTCAGATTTCTTACAGTGTATGTCAGTGTTAAATAATTATAGCATTTGTTCCCCCACAAAACTCCTTTAAAACTGGGCAATTACTATTATTCCCATTGTATAGCGAGTAACGTGCCTATGTTAGGCTGGTTACTTGATTGTAGATTTGATTCCTATTCCAATATTACCCCAACAAGATTATAAGCTCCAAGGGTGCAGGGATTTCTGCTGGCTTCTAGAAAAGTACCTGGCACATGCAGTCATTTAAACATTTGCTGAATGTGTCAACGAATGCATTCCCACTACAAAAGTATACATAAAATACCAAAAGAGTAAAAAAATTATAAATCTTACTAGGCTATTGTAAAAAGACAGTAAGATCTTTCTACTATTTTGATAATGTGAAAGTAATTACTATAGCCTACAGGAAATAATGTGTTTATATAAAACAAGAATCTGTTTCACGTGTGATTGCATGAAGTTATTTAATGTATACTTCTAGTAACTTAACTTTAAAAGCATCTTAAAATGACTTTGCTAAAACAAGTCACTTATGAGCTGAAAATTATGTTGTCATCTATACCTGACAAAACAATGATTTACTCAAAGAGAAAAAGTGACACAATGGGAACATTTTTTTCTCTCCTAGGAAAATAGGTAAAATCTGTGCACAGCCCATTCATTGAAAACATGCAAGCTTTGCCAAGTATTTCAAAATAATATACATAAATTTTTGGCTGGAAGGGTCATCGTCACATCTCAGCAACTTGGCATTCACAGTGTGGAATATATGCATCTTATAAAACACTGCAGGCTTTCCTCTTTACCTCCTTTATGATCTCAGACAAAATTATAAAGCTGAAATTACAGGCTGGGTCCAGTGGCTTGCCCTGGTAATCTCAGCGCTTTGGGACTCAGAAGTGGGGGAAGTGCTTGAACCCGGGAATTCAAGACCAGACTGGGCAACACAGCAAGCCCTGGTTCTCTACAAAAAAGTTAACAAATTAGCCGGGTGTGGTGGCACTTGCCTATAGTCCCAGCTGCTTGGGAGGTGAAAAGATCACCTGAATCCAAGGGGTCCAGACTGCAGTGGGCCATGAGCATGCCACTGCACTCCAGCCTGGGCACAGAGTAAGACCTCAACTCAAAAAAAAAAAGTTGAAATTATAGAATGCTTAAAAATTACAGAATGTCCTTTCTTTGGACTCATCAATTACGTAAAAATACTGCTGTGATACAGGGGCTCTTAGCCTGTCTGGGAGGTGGGGAGGGTTCCCAAAAGACTTTTGAGAATCTTGAGAAAAAAAAAACTCCAAAAAATTCTCCATACCTATCTGTCCTATGAACATTTGCTTTAGAACAATTACAATCACTTTCCCTTCCAAAGAAATGTGTCTGCTTAAACACTTTTCCATGTCATTTATATTATGCTAATTTCTCCAAAAAGAAACGTGTCTACCAGTGTTCTTTCCCTTATTTTTCAAGTGAGGTTGTCCAAATTGGTCTCACATTCCCAGTCTCAAGCAATCTTCCAGCCTCAGCCTCGCAAAGGATGAAACTACAGTCACGGCCAGGCACAGTGGCTCAAGCCTGTAATTCCAGCACTTTGGGAGGCCGAGGCGAGAGGATTGCCTGAGTCCAGGGGTTCAAGACCAGCCTGGGCAACTTGGTGAGACCTCGTCTCTACAATAAATCAAAAAATGAGCCGGGCGTGGTGGTATGCATCTGTAGTTCCAGCTACTTGGAAGGCTGAGGTGGATGGATCGCGTGAGCCCAACAGGTCGAGGCTGCGGTGGCCTTGAGTGTGCCACTGCCCTCTATCCTGGGCGACAGAGTGAGACTCTGACTCAAAAAAAAAAAAAGAAAAACAATTATAGCCACATGCCAAGGGGCCCTGCCTGCCAGTGTTCTTACAAGAGAACAAATGGTGACAGAAAAAGATTCTCACAAAATTCTGTCACAAATTTTGGAGTCAGAATATGCTTTATGTTGAGACTTTAATTCCAAGTTTTAAGGCGTTCTAATCCATTTCCCCTCCACCAGTCTACTACAATATAAAAGCAGGAGTATTACCACTGAAATGTGACAACAAAAATTTTGAGGAAGTAACTGAGAGCAGCCTCACTCCCGAGGCATTGAAATATTCTACTTTTTAAGGAAAGTAGTTGCACCCTGGCATCAATATATAATAACTGTTCATGGAAAAATGCGTATTATGAATGATGCTGGATCACCACCTGCATAAGTCAAATATCATGCTGTGCTATTAACAAGTTCCCTTTTATTACAGAGACAACTGTGAGTATCAGAGGCTGGGAAGGGTTGGGGAAGCAACAGATGGACAAAGGCTGGCTAACGAATACACATTTTCAGCTAGACAAGGGTGAGTTCTAGGGCCCTCCAGGGCCGTAGGCCGAACATGGTGAACTGTAACATACTGTATGTTATCAAAACGCTGGAAGACAGGGCTCTGAATGTTCGAAACACAAACAATAATCACTGCACACAGGTGATGGATATGCTAACTACCCTGAATTGATAACTGCACATTGCATACACATATCAAAATATCACTCTGTATCCCATATATTATCATCGCATGTCAACTACAAATAAAAGGAAAAAATGAAAAATTTGTAAACTCTAATGACAAACTCTAATTAAAGCATATAAATAATTTGATATTTTACTTTTACATCCATGCTCTAATTTCATCAGTATTAAGCTTACCTTTCTTTTTGGTCCAGACTGCTTAAAACATGAAAAAGAAAAAAAATGTAAGAGGCAAGACCTCACTGTTGATATATCATTGTAGCTGTAGTAACTGTAGTCAATAAGGCAAAAATGTGTTTCATACACATTACATACATTTTATACTGTCTGAATCTTGTCTAAATTGGTTTTCAATTTTTTGTCAATACACAAAATAATTTAATCTAAACAATCTTACATATTTAACAGAAAGATAAACAAAAACATGAAAAATTATTGAAACCTCTTTAATTAGCTATCACAGATGTAAGGATATGTATTATTTTAGAATACAGTAGTCCCCCTCCCTTCGTCTTGGGGATCCATTCCAAGACTCCCAGGCTGTGTCTGAAACCGAGGATAGTACCGAACCCCATATCCTGGCACGAAACATTGCCGGAACCATTCCATCAACAAAATGGCTGTCACCCATGCTCTGTGTTGCAGATCATGGGCAGATGTTTTTGTAAGGGTGTGTGGGCTCTCGATACGGGTAGACTACACCTAGCTTTATCATATGCCTCACAGTATTCCACGTCGTACCAGAATTATCCTGTTCTTCCATGGTTTACGCCTTGATGTTCCCTTTGCACTTATGAATTAGTATGTACTTCTTTTACCTGAACACTATTCTCGATCTCTGAAAAATTCAATGAGCTATCATAGCAGACTTAGAAACCACCTCGGTATCTACTAACAGAGGAATGGTGCAATTACAATATTTTTGAACTATGGATAACCATGGGTAACTGGAACCTCAGAAATCGAAATTACAAATAAGGAGGGACTACTGTAGACTACTACATAAATAGTCTTTAAGAAACAGTAACATTTCCTGAAAGTTATACAGTTTTTAGTGACTCCAATCCTAATACTGGGAATAACTATTTGTTCTTAAGTAAGAAAAAAAAATTTGCTGGGCGCAGGGGCTCACGCCTATAATCCCAGCTTTTGGGAGGCCGAGGTAAGAGGACTGCCTGAGCCCGCGGGTTCAAAACCAGCCCGGGCAACTTGGCGAGACCTCGTCTCTACAATAAATCCAAAAAAGAATTAGTCGGGCATAGTGGTGCGTGCCTGTAGGAAGGCTGAGGGGGAAGGATCACCTGAGCCCAGCAGGTCCAGGAGCGAGCCGAGCCACTGTCCCACAGCCAACGTGACAGAGTGAGACTTCAACTCAAAAAAAGAAAAAAAAATGTTAAGGCTGAAACTTTTGCAAAAAAATCTAAAACACAGTATATGATTGAGGACACAAGGAGGCCTGCAATTTAAAATCATAGCCTCTTATCACAAGTTCAACGTATAAAAGTTCTACCCTTTTCCACAGTTCATGGAAACTTCAAAGAGCTACTGACATCAATTACATCAATTTTGTGTCATTAAAATTATACAAGCCCTCAATTTAGAATAAAGCAAGAGTCACATCCTAAAATTATTTTCCTTTACTATAAACAGAACTATACATTCAGAACTATAAGCAAAGCATAGTTTACAAGATTCTCAAATACCCATACTAACGTCTGTATTTCTATCATGTGAAGCACACAACTAAAATACTAACTTAATCCTAAGATATTAAGAAAAAGAAATATAATACCTTGCTTTTACATAAACACTTTGAAATATTGCTTTTGCTATTAAAAAAGAATAATTTGCATAAAATAAATTCTTCTTGGATAAATGACAGAAAAGAGATGGCATATCATCACATTCCTATTAAAATAAGTAAAGCAAAACATAAACCCAAAAGTTTAATTGCAGTCTATCTTATCCTACGTATTTATTTCTTATAGAGCTGTCTTTCCAGGAAAAGTAAAATGAAAACCAAAAGCTACGCATCAATACCTAATCTGGCCATTTCCAATTCTACACCATGGTGCCCCCAAAATGCTAAGAGTTTAGTACTCTCTTGTCTGAACTCACCTGTACAAAGAAAAGGAAATAAGTAGAAGAACAGATGTAGATAAAACAGGTTTGAAACTTCCCAATAAACCAGGGGAGTCAGAAAGAGAAAAAACACACACAAACACACACCCTTCATGCACTTTTCTCTTATCCTTGAGAAAAATTCCCTTATTATGATATGATATTTAATTTATAAATCCTGGCATTCTATAAGTAACCTCAATGTGCTTCATATTAAGTCCTGCCCTAGAGGAGCTTGTATCTTTAAAAAAAACTTGCAAAAAAATGAGGATAAGTAACGTACGGCTTTGTAAAAATGTCAACTTGCATTGCTATTGAACTATTTCATACAAAATCAAAAGGAAAAATTACCTTGAACTATTGCTGTATTTGTGGTCTTAAAGTTTTTTTTAAAAAGGGAGGAAAAACAGAGACTGATTAACTCTGGTGTACACGACGTGATGTGGGCCTTCAAAATGTCAAATTGTTGTTTTCCTTTTTTTTTCTTTTCGAGTAGGAGTCTCACTCTGTCACTCAGGTGGAGGCGCAGTGGCCTGCTCATGGCCACCACAGCTTCGGCTTCGGCTTCAACCTGCTGGACTCAGGCGATCCATCCACCTCGGGCTTCCAAGTAGTTGGAACCACAGGCATGCATCGCCACGTCTGGCTCATTTTTTTGATTTATTGTAGAGACGAGGTCTCACCAAGTTGCCCAGGCTGGTCTCAAACCCCTGGACTCAGGAAATCCTCGAGCCTCTGCCTCCCAAAGTGCTGGGATTACAGGCGTGAATCACTGTGCCCAGTGTTGTATAATTAAATCTTGCTTATTCCAGGAATTCATTTTTCCATTTATGGATTACATATGCCTTTGCAGACATTCCATTTTACCTTCTGATTCTTACAAGTCTTTCCAAAGACTTAATAAAAGTTTTAATAAAAAGTCAAAAAATAGTGAAAATTAAAATAAAACATAAACCCATAAAATGTGTTGTTTTAGCAAGTCTGATTAAAGGTGGAGGTGGTGGCTGGGCGCGGTGGCTCACACCTATAATCCCAGCACTTTTTGGAGTCCATGGGCTGGAGACCAGACTGGGCAACTTGCAAAGACCTCATCTCTACAATAAAAAGAAAAAAATTAGCCAGGAGTGCTGGCGCATGCCTGTCGTTCCAGCTACTTGGAAGACTGCGGCAGAAGGATCGCCTGAGCCCAGCGGGTAGAGGCTACAGCAGCCGTGAGCATGCCCACTGCATTCCAGCCTGGGCGACAGAAACTCCAACTCAAATAAAAAACAAAAAAGGTGGAGGTGGTGATGGTACAAAATACCAATTTTTTTAGTTTCTGCATTTCCTTTTTTTCCAGACTAATACTATCCTCCTAACCAGGAACTGTGGCTCTATGCCTGTAATCCCAATACTCTGGGATGCCGAGGCAAGAGGACTGCCTCAGCTCAGGGTTTTGAGACCAGCCTGGGCAACGTGGCAAGACCTTGTCTCTACAATAAATCCAAAAATTAGCTTGGCAGGATGAACCGCACTTGTAGTTCCAGCTACTTGGAAGGCTAAGGCAGAAAGATTGCCAGCAGGTCAAGGTTGCGGCAGCCGTGAACATGCCTGGGTGACAGAGTGAGACTCCAACTCAAAATAATAATAATAATAATAATAATAATAATAATACTATCCTTCATTGCTATTAGTGTATAAATAACATATCTTTGAAATAGGAATTAACATATGGAATAGCAGTAAAAAAAATAGACTGGAATTTTAATTATGTCGAAAAGACTAGTTTATCTGATATGTTATTTTAACAATCTTCACTCTTTTCAGATTAAAAGGTGTGAATCACTTGTTCCCATATCTTACTAAAGAAATACAAATTACTCAGACTGTAGGTCTAATTTATGTAAAAACCAAGCTATACTATTTACCAAGAATACTCTGTGTGTGAATTACCAAACAAGTAGCATTTTTTTTTTTTGAGTTGGAGTCTCACTCTGTTGCCCAGGCTGGAGTGCAGTGACACGCTCACGGCCACCCCAACGCTAACGTGCTGGGCTCAGGCAATCCTTCCGCCTTAGCCTTCCAAGTAGCTGGAACTACAGACAAGCGCTACCACGCTCGGCTAATTTTTGATTTGTTGTAGAGATGAGGTCTCACCAAGTTGCCCAGGCTGGTCTCAAACCCCTGGAGTCAGGCAATCCACTCATCTCGGCTTCCCAAAGTGCTGGGATGACAGGCTGAGCCATTGAGTGTGGTCAGCATTTTTTAAAATTTCAAGTTAAGATTTTAGAAAATAAGAAAATGTGGAAGCTGTAAAAGCCAGTGTGTTCACCCTCTCCTGAAGACTACCAATTGTGCTACTGCTTGGAAGCATCTATCTTAGGTAAAGTCTGTCTTCGCGCCTTTCAAGATGTGACTCTTCACGCACGGAGTGTCCTCTTCTACTTGGAACACTCAAAAGCTCCTTTAATGCTTCCTTTGTGAATTCTTCTTATTCCCTTCTTGGTAATTTTAGTACATAAACTCTGTATATCTCTGCTACTGTCCTTACCACATAATCATTTGTTTACCTGTCTTTCTGTGCCCTCATCAATCTCTAGCCTAATTGCACTTGAGCTTCAAAGGCAGGGACTTGGTCATATTCATCTTTGCACATCTCATCTATGCCTGGCATGTAGCATAAAAGCATTCAGTATTTTTGAAGAAAGAAGACTTAAAAATTCTCAGTGACTGGTCTTTGAACATCAAAATCTCTTTAATGACAATCACACCACATTTGGAATTAGAAATGTTTACTCTTAGCTAGAATATTAAAAGATTTTTGCAAGCAGAGTCTGTGCTGCCGACTGGCTTCTTTACGGTTTTCTTTACTGTCCCCAATCATCAAGTATCTTCACTCAGGGTTTTTCTTTAAAAACAAATTAATTCAGCCAGCTGATTTTAAGAAATAATATTTCACTAGTTTATACCTGTTCTTATTAATGTAAGCTAAACTTTCATGAAGATGAACAAAGATACACATGCAAGGTCTAATAGGTGCTGAGACCTAGAATAAAACAAAGCACCCAATTTCCAGACTATCAATTCTTAACATTACCAACGAGAAAATGAGGGATGGAGAAGAGGTCACTGTGCAAATAATTCCAAACTAACAGATAACTTTAAGAGCAATAATAACTTAGTAATTTTGGTTGTCAAGGTATCAACTTGACCATAAGTTTTAAGTCAGTATTTCGACTTAGACCACACTTTCGCAACAGCAAGAAGACATCTTTCTTTACCAGCAATGACTTCTATTAGTATGATCAGTATGTGAGAGTGAGTCTCTTCTTCGCTCTCCTAATTATTCTCCTTTTATTATTTATTCTCATGTTTCTGCCACATGTGGGCCAGAGAGCTTGATAGTTTGTGTACCTGGCAGAAGAGCAAGCCAAGTATTGGTATGTGTGGTAATTTTTCCTTCTGTCTTTTTAACTAAATTTCTCAAGTATCTTATGTGTAGGCTATGATAAAATAAGATACATTTTTTTTTTGAGACCGCATTAGTTTTTTTAAAAAATTTTTTATCTTAAAGATGTGGGCTACAATTCAGGGTTAGGTATACAAATGTCCATTATGCAGGTGCCCTTGTGGATGAGGTGTGCAAAGATGAATATGACCAAGTCCCTGCCTTTGAAGCTCAAGTGCAATTAGGCTAGAGATTGATGAGGGCACAGAAAGACAGGTAAACAAATGATTATGT
>CAUYQG010202436.1:0-53021 GCA_963574415.1 Tarsius wallacei | reverse complement strand
GCTTTTTTAGATATGGAATACTTGCAAGACAGGCTGGACTAAACTCCTGAGATCAAGCGATCTTCCTGCCTGTCTCTCGAGTAGCTGGGACTACAAGTACATGTCACTGTGCCAAACTCTCTGTGTTTTTTTTGTTTGTTTTTGGTTTTTTTTGATTTGGAGTCTCACTCTGTCACCCAGACTGGAGTGCAGTGGCCGCTCCCGGCCACCGCAGCCTCAACCTGCTGGGGTCCGGTGATCCTTCTGTCTCAGCCTTCCAAGTAGCTGGAACTACAGGAGTGCGCTACCACGCCTGGCTCATTTTCTGATTTATTGTAGAGATGAGGTCTCGCCAAGTTGGCCAGGCGGGTCTCGAACCCGCAGGCTCAGGCAATCCACTCACCTCAGCCTCCCAAGGCGCAGGATTACAGGCTGAGCCACCGAGCCTGGCACTCTCTTTGTTTTAATATTCAAATACATGAGGAAAATAAACAGAATGCACACCTGAAAGTTCTTATTAAGATATATCAAAGGACGGTCTATTATGTTTCTTGTAGGAAGTGAAAACTGACAAATTCTGCTTTCATGTTTTCCAGTAAAAAAGGAATGAACCTTCCCAAAATCTTGGCAGAGAAGTAGTCAAAAGCTACTAAAAATCAGGCAGACAAAACAAAAATGTTTCTTCTATTTGAGGATATCTTCTTTTTCTCAGGAACAGCTAAATTCTACACTAACCTAACAGGACAAAAGACTTATTTCATAACTATTCCAAATGCACAGAAGAATATACATCCTAAGGATCAGGAAATTAATTTCATCTCTGCTACACAGCTCTGGAATTTTCCTTCTGTGCATCTCACCTCCCACTTGCCCTCGCATTAAAGTATAATTTTTCTTTAGATTATATGGGGGGAAAGAAAAGTAAAAAAAAGTTTCCTCAGATAGTCCCTCCAAAGTAGAAGGGTCTCATCTAAGAACTGAGTGTCCATCCAAGAACTGAGTGTCCACGTATGAACTATTTTAAAAAGTAAAACATAATACTCTATATAATCTGAAGAGAAAAAGAATCACAAAATCAATAGAACTCACTCAAAATGAAATAGTGAATAGCAAGGAACAATATACCTGTCCTACTTTAAGTTATCCGCTAAAAAAGATAAGTTTAAAAAAGCCATATTTATAAATATAGTGCCTAACCCTCACCAAAAACAAAATAACAACAGAAAGCTCATCCATTCTCCATCTCAAGTCAAATCCAAATAATTAATTTCTCAAAACTTAAGTATTCATTTTCAAGACAGTATGTAATACATAGGTTTTAAACAACTTGTCTTGGCATCTGACTAGGCTTTTTAGCCCACAGTTGATGTCAACAAATTACTACTATTATTTTGCAGCAATCGGTTGTGTTAATTAAATGTCTATAAATCTAAATATACCATTGATTGATACTAACTTCACTCTTTCCAAATTAACCAAAAATATACTTTTCTACTGACTTCTCAATATGACTATTTTTCTTTTTTTTTTTTTTGAGTTGGAGTTTCACTCTTTCGCCCAGACTGGAGTGCGGTGGCACCCTCCCGGCCACCACAGCCTCGACCTGCTGGGCTCCGGCGATCCTTCTGCCTCAGCTTTCCAGGTAGTTGGAACGACAGGCGCACACTACCACACCCGGCTAGTTTTTGATTTATTGTAGAGACGAGGTCTCGCCAAGTTGCCCAGGCGGGTCTCGAACCCACGGGCTCAGGCAATCCACTCGCCTCGGCCTCCCAAAGTGTTGGGATTATAGGCTGAGCCACCGAGCCCAGCCTGACTATTTTCCTTTTTAAAGTCAATTATTAATACAAACAGTTCAAGATAGCCAGGTCAGGAAAGAGCTTCAAGACCTTTAGTAAGTGCTCTTAAAAATACAGCAATTTATACTTTTTACAACTCATATGTTAAAAAGTACATATTTCCAATACTATCTTTAGTTAAGATTTAACAATACTAAATTAATGATACAAAGAGGAAAAAACTTACTTGGCCATAAAACTATATCAGGAATTCGCTGAAACATTCCTTCCCTGAGCAAAAATATCTCATGAAGACAATGACCTGTTTTGTGGTTTAAAAATAAAAATGCAAAAACATCTTAAGTTACAGATAATTTTAAATTAGAAATAAATAGTGCCAATATAAAGTAGCTTACCATGAGCTCTAAATACTCGATCATCTGCTTCTTGTGAATATGAAATATTAGTTTCTTTGAGATCATGAAGAAAATCTTCATTTACAACAGAAGGAGGTGTATCACTAGGATTTAAGGATGCCTAGAAAATAAAATTAGTTTGTTTGACTTATTTCTAGACAACAAATTTTGAATACTTCTGTTAGGAAAATGACTATATAGTACAGACTTTTTTCACATTCAAAGCAGGGCAGAAACATAGGAAATATCAAATAACACATACAGAAACCAGCTTTGTGACAATAACAAATTACAAATGGTCTGTTAATCACATTCTGTAACATAAGTTATAGAGGCCTTATGTTTCTTCTTTGCTTCTATGGCCCACAGTTTCATTATTTCTAAAGATTACAATCAAGAACAGAGAAGACAGCCAACCCTCAAATCTTCAACTTCAGATTAAAGAAATGGGAAGAAAGCTACTTGACTTTTGCACTACCTACATATTCACTGTAGATAAAATTTAGCATTTCTTATTCTTCAATGACCATTTAAAAATAATCAACAGAAAGCCTCATAAGTAATGAACCCATTTTTATAGAGCTCCTTTGCAACTTATGACATAATTATAAACTTGGCACTCAATTTCAACTAATAGATAACTTTAATCTTTACCTTTAAAGTTAAAACTATGTGACATTGAGCATGTCAACCAACTTCTGTTATTCTTGGCTTCTTCATCTGTTAACTATAATTACCACCACCAAATATATAGGGCTACTATAAGGAAGACAGGTTAAATGCTGAATAGTTTTTGTGAAAAGCACCTAAAAGCACAACTAGCACATATGAAGAGGTATACGAATGGCTGGCCAAGTCAAATCTGCTATTTAAAAATTTAAAAAGCTACAATATACTATTTGGAAAAAAGAAAGTATAAGAATATGTAAAGAAAAATATGTGATGCTTCTACGTTCTCTAGACTCTTATTAAGGTACTATAGCCACTCAATAAATATTTGAGTGGCTGCTACAAGCAAGGCACTATTCAAGGCACTGTGGGACGTAACAGTGAGTTAAACAGAAAAAAAAAATCTTGATTTCACAAAATTTATTCTGAAATAGGAGAAAATTAAAAATTGAAAAGGGGTCAAAAGCAGAAAAAAGGAGTCCATCTAAAACTGGTGAAATTTCTAAATATAGTATGTGGATTATATCCATGTCAAAAACAAGGAATAACTAATAAGAGAGAAAGGGGGAAAATATTTTAAAAGAGACTAAAAAAGAGAGAGACCTTTAAGAAAAGCTAAAAGACTTACCTTGGGAGGAGTAGGAATTAGCTGTTCAGCCCAACTTAATAACCAGAATAAAATCACTGTAAATTTATAAATAAACCTAACAAGTACTCACTGAATACCTACACTTCTTAATAACATGTTGGATACAGTGGGGAATATAGCATAAGACATAGTCTCTGTACTTAAGAAATGTATATCCAGTTAAAAAGACATGCAGAATACTATGCTACAGCAAAATAATATTAAAAACACAATAAAAATAATAATATAAAGAGTTACTAAATATTTTACTAGTTTCACAATGCATAGTTTAAAGTTTTCTTTTTTTTTTTCTCGTTTTTAATTTTTATTATAAAGTTGTGGGGTACAATTCAGGGTTAGGTATACAAACATTGATCATGCAGGTACCCTTGTTGATGAGGTATGCCCCTCCCTTCCCTAGCAGTTTCCCTCAGCTGCCAGTCCCATTCTCTTCTCCCCTGACAGTTTCCCACTACTGCCAATCGCTTTCTTATAGCATTATAATTGTTCAAGGTCAGTTTATGAGTGAGAACATATGGAACTCTGTTCGTTGTTTCTGTGATAAATCACTTAGTATGATCGACTTAACAAAGACTTTTTTTTTTTTTTAGTTAGATTCTAACAATGTCGCCCAGGCTGGAATGCAGTGGCATGTCCCTGGTCATTGCAGCCTCGACCTGCTGGGCTCAGGCAACCCTTCCGCCTCAGCATTCCAAGTAGCCGGAATCACAGGCGCGTGCTACAACGCCTAGCTAATTTTTTAAAAATTTATTGTAGAGATGAGGTCTCACCATGTTGCCCAGGCTGGTCTCGAACCCGTGGGCTCAGGCAATCCTCTAGCCTCAGCCTCCCAAAGTGCTGGGATTATGGGCTTAAGCCACCACGCCCGGCCTAGTTTAAAGTTTTCTAATCCCGTTTCAGGAAAGTGATACTATATGAACAAACTAAAATTCTCTATCAATCGCTATTACTTAATACAGTTTTCCTTTTTTGGAATTCTTCAAATATTCTCAACTCCTAAGATTAAGTGTTACATTATATTTTTATTTTAAATTATTCTCTATTAATCTTACATTATTATCAGTCTTTTAAATCATGTAAAAATAACTGCAACTTATATTTCTATAACAAAGCACTTTCTTTTTTTTTTGAGTTGGAGTCTCACTCTGTCACCCAGACTGGAGTGCAATGGCCGCTCCCGGCCACCACAGCCTCGACCTGCTGGGCTCTGGCGATCCTTCCGCCTCAGCCTTCCAAGTAGCTGGAACTACAGGTGCGCGCTACCACATCCGGCTGATTTATTTATTTATTTATTGTAGACATGAGGTCTCGCCAATAATTTGCACTTCACTACTGCCCTGTGAGAGGTAGAACAGACACTTATTACTCCCACTTCTCAAATCAAAATAAACAAGACTCAGGATAAACATTTGCCAGATAAGTCTCAGATAAATTCTGAGATCAGGATCGAGACCTGTGACACTAAAAAACTGCCCCTATCAAGGCCAATATAACTTACAGTCTTCACAACAAAAAATATAACAGTTGCATTAAAGCAAATACAACAAATTACAATGATAAATCTAATTAACTTGGATTTAAAAAAAACAATTAAGTGTATTAGTAATAATTTTTGTTTGCTTACTTTAGAGGTAGTTTTATGCTCCAGACTTACTCCAAGGGTATTTTGGATCCAATCTCTAAAAGTTGGTAAAACCATGCCACTAAGAGGGTACCTAAGGTACAAAGAAGGTAAAATATTAGAGGAATAAAACAGAATCTTCATTTAGATTCAAAGCTTAGATTCTGCGTCTAGTAAGGTCAAGCAGCTCCTATTAAACAAACCCTCCCACATGAAACTATAAACTCTGAACAAAATAAAAGGTAGCTATCTGAAGGCAGTACAAACAGACCAAAAGCAAGCAAAAAAGCAGAGAGAGAGGCATACTACAACTGGAAGAAAGAAAAAGTTTCCATTTTGTTTTTTTTTTCTTTTAAATAGATTTGTCTTATAGAAGGAGTCAGCTAGCACTACAAAAGGGAACAAAAATGCTGAAAACCTACAAAAATGAAGAGAGTGTTTAGAGCAAACACTGCATCTGGAAAGCAGACAAGGAAATCAAGAGTTGGAGAGGGACATATGTATCAACTCTCTCCACGTCTCCCTGACAATGAATTACATATCTGTAGAATATGTGTTAGATTCTTCTAAGCAGCCCAACTAAACTTAAAATAATTGAACAGACAATTCAGCTGCTTACCACCACGGAGGGACAGAATTTGAAGTTTGAGGTCAATTGTTTGATTAAAAATTTTAAAAGGCTTCTTCAGAGGAATATAACAGAATCCAGAGTTCCTACAACATATCATGCACAATGTCCATGAGATACTCCAAAATTACTAGATGTAAGCAAACAGGAAAGTATAATCCATAATCAAGAAAAAGGAAACCCCAAGACAACCCATTATACTAGAAGTAGCACACAGGTATTTAAACACAGCTACTAAAACTATGCTACAGTATAGAAAATATGCCCACAGGCCAGGCACAGTGGCTCATACCTGTAATCCCAGCACTTTGGAAGGCCAAAGCAGGAGAATCGCTTGAGCCCAGGAGTTCCAGACCAGCTTGGGCAACATAGCGAGACCCTTTCTCTACAAAATAAACAATAAAAAGAAAATATGCACCTAGTAAATAACAAACAAACAAAAAAAAATCTCAGCAGATAAATAAAAACTATAAAAAAAGAATACAACAGAAATCCTACAACTAAAACTCAGAAACATTTATTTATTTACTTGTTCATTTATTGAGTTGGAGTCTAACTCTGTTGCCCAGGCTGAAGTGCAGTGGCACTATCACAGCTCATCACAGCCTCAACCGCCTGGGCTCAGGCAATCCTTTAGCCTCAGTCTCTCAAGTGGCTGGAACTACAGGCACACCCCTGCCTAATTTTTCTGAATTTTTTTGTAGAGACAAGATCTCACTACATTGCTTAGGTTGGTCTCAAACTCTAGGCCTCAAGTGATCCTCAAGTCTCAGCTTACCAAAGTGCTGAGATTACACACGCAGCTTGAGATATACTACTGGTATCTCACTGCAGTTTTAATTTGAATTTCACTGAGTATTTATGAGATTAAACATCTTTCTATCTATTATCCATTTGGATATCTTCCATTTTGAATGCCAGCTCAAGTAAATAAATTTTTTATTGCCAGAATCTCTGTTACAAGTTCTCTCAGTGTTGCATCTTGTGTTTCTTGTGTCTTGTTCACTCTTTCTAACCATTCTCTGATCCCTGTCATATTCTGGGGCCAGTCATTGGTGACTTCCATTGTTTGGGCACCAAGGTCTTATTTCTCAGGAATTCTGTCTTTGGTATACTTGGAATTGCCTGAGGTCTTCCTTTGCTCATTTTCCTATTATCTTCTCATTGACATTATGAAATCAAAGACACATGCGAAACATTTTTCTTCTCTGTGATTTACCAAACCACTCTCTTAAAGGAGTTTGGATATTTGACTCTCCAAAATTCATGTTGAAAAAAAATGTTTCTGAGTCATCCCATCCCCCAGATTGGAGTGTAGTGGCACAATTATGGCTCACTGTAGCATTGACCTCAGGGGCTCAGGCGAACCTTCTGCATCAGCCTCCCAAGTAGCTGGGAATACAGGCATATGCCACCATGCATAGCTAATTTTTTAGATTTTTTTTTTTTTTTTTTGTAGAGATGAGGTCTTGCTATGTTGCCTTGGTTGGTCTCAAACTCCTCAGCTCAAGCAATCCTCCCTCCTTGACCTCACAAAGTGCTGGGATTACAGGTGTGAGCCACCATGCCTGGCATCATGTTGACATTTGATCCTCTAGAAGGAGTTGGAGGTGTATGGGTCATGGGGGGATTTCTCATGAATAGTAACATCCTCCATAGGAGAAGTGAGGGTGAGTGAGTTCCTCAGGGTAAATTCATGCTTTGTTAATTACTATAAAAGCTGGTTGTTTTAAAAGAGCCCAGTATTTCCCTCCCTCCTCAAGATGTGCTGGTTCCCATTCCTCTTCCATGAGTGGAAACAACTTGAGGCTCTTATCAAAGGCAGATGCTAGCACCATGCTTCTTGTACAGCCTGCAGAACCATAAGTCAAATAAACCTGTTTTCCTTAAATTACCCAGTTTCAGGTATTTCTTTATAGTAACACCAACAGACTAAGACAAGGAGTCTTTTGATGAAAGGAAGTTTTCTATTTTAATGTTGTTTAATTGATTCATTTTCTTTCCTTTTTAAGTTAATGCTTTTTGTTCTGTCCTTTTTGCCTCCCTTAAATTCTGAAAGATATTCTGTGTATTCATCTACATTTTATAATCTTAGAGTATACATTTAGTTCTATAATCCATCTATAATTGATTTTCATATACAGTATGAGATAAATTAATTTTTTCCAAAGATGGTAGTTTAAATCTGTTTTTATTGGTGTCGTGAGTGTTTTTAATTAGAGAGAAAAACTCTAGTAGTCACTATATATTCCAGATCAAAGAACAATTAAACCAATACTGAAATGAGATCAGAATAGACTGTAAATTGGTCTCAATGTATAATACTTTTGCTCAAAAGTATTATATGTTGCAGTCTTTCCTCAGTATCCATGGGGGATTAGTTCCAGGACTCTCATGGATAACAAAATTCAGATACTCAAGTCCCTTAAATAAAATGGCATACTATTTGCATAGAACTTACACATATCCTTTTGCATACTTTAAATCATCTCTAGATTACTTATAATACTTCAAACAATATAAATGCTGTGTAGATAGTTGTTGGACTGTGTTTTTTAATTTGTATTATCTTTTACTGTATTCATTTTTTGAGTTTTTTTTTAATACCTTCAATCTGCAGTTGGTTGAATCTGTGGATTGACAATCCATAGATACAGAGGGTCAACTGTATTTCCACTCACTTCATCAGAACTTGAAAAACTACAAAAGTTTCTAGCAACTAGCCTCAAAAAGATTTTGATTTCAGAAAATGACCCAAAAAAGGCAGTGAATGATGATAAACTCTGCACTGAAAGTAAATATATATTTATAATAATGCAGAATTCGATATTAAAAGAGCCTATAATTGAGCCCTATCCAAAAGAATGTTTAATTCAAAGTGACAGAAATCACTCATTTTGTCACATAATTTTAACAATTACACCACAGGGGACCTGAGAAAGTGTTATCTCTCATGTTAATTTCATGTACAACAAAAATACTGTCTAAAATTCTCAGACCAATCTTTACCTAAATATTAGCAAAACAAAAATAATAGCAGAAAGAAAGAAAAAATAAATAATAAGTGTTTTAATCAAGCCAGTTCCTTTTTATATTAAAATATCTGAAGTGCTAAAATCAAGTTCAAATGGTACACTTGAATTTAGGTATTATAAACATCTTTATCATAAATCTACAGAAATTAGAATAAAAGTAACTATGAGATTCACAGTTACAACTAAAGATAGTCATTTAACATAAAACATTCTTCATGTTAGCTGAGGTAAAAGTATACATTCTAGGAAGCTGATTATAGTATATATGTTATGTCCTACAAAAAGACCAATTTGGAATTAGGTTCTAATTAGGTTTTAATGACGGACTCTTATATTTTAACTGAGTGTCTGCAAAATATAGTATATCCTTGATATTTATGACATAAGCATCCTGAGACCTTTGTGAATCTCTTCATGCACAAATAACATTTTAACCATAAAATTAGGTGACCACTTTCAAGATACTTGAACCTACAGATACAGAGTTAATGTTACTATCCTGTATGAAATGTAAAACTACCTTCCACCACTAAAATAAACTCACTATATCTTTACATCTGAATGCATGATATTTCAGACTTTAAAAAACTTTAAAGTTTGTAGAACTTTGGATTTAAGAGTTTGCTTCATTATCTACAATTCTAGCACAAAACTTAGTTCAAGAGTTCCATGTCTCAGTGTGAGCTTTTCATTTTTGCTTTTTCTTATATCTAACATCCAGAAGTTTACAAAGCTATAAAGGAAGCCTGACTTAATAATCACAAAGGCTAGCATACTGTCAAGGATTCCAAAAAGCCCACGAAGTATCATGAAGTAAAAGTGAAAGCTTTGAAGTCAAAGAAGTAAATTATGGAAAAGAAACATTACAAGAAAAGTTAAAGGAATTAGAGTTATTTAATTTAAGAAGCAGCTATGGAATGACTTTATTATTTTATTAAAATAATTTGGATTTATGTCCAGATCTATAAAGAAGTATCTCTTTTTAACACTCATAAGACTTTACACTCATTGCATTGTAGGACAAACAGAATTGGCATTATAATAGGACTACTGTTGTTAAGAAACTTACAAGCTAGCTTAGTCAAAGCTGCAGCAACATTTAATTTGTGGGGTGAACACATGGGCAGAAAACACAAACTTTAACCAGAAATGTAAAAGGAAAAGCCAAGCATCTATACCAACTGTTGAATCAGAGTGACTATTGTATGGTTAATTTCCATAACTGGAGATTGAGAACATTAAGACGTGATTTTTGTTGTAAAATATAAGGTGAGATCAATTTACCACTTTTTCTTAAGATTAAAGTAAACTATACACACTACAGAAAATATAGGCCCAGAACAAAGTTTTAAGACCAATGAAATCAGTCTATATGGAAAGAAAACATTCTATGGACAAAAATATCCTAGAAGGAAGTGCATTATCAGGATTTACTGTGACTAAAGACAAAGTGACTGACTCTCACTCTGGGGCAGTGCATAAAAGCAACAAAAATATTAGTAAATAAAACCATCCAACCTCAGAGTGAATTACACAACTGCTAAGCAATTTAATAGCCTCTTTATAATCGGATAAAACTTTAATAAAAAGTTATGCTACCAAAAATAAAGTACAACAAACCCTAAGAAATTATCTCTCCATTTATACACTAACTTGGGCTTTCTAAGCATCAATTAATGTATAATATCTATAAAGTTAAAGAACAATGATTTTTTTCAAAAATTTTAGTTTATAAAAAAATCTGTCTATAGCATTAGCTTCAAAGTATTGTCTTATGCTGCATAAACCCATGAAGACTCAATTCACCTATACCTACTAGCAGGAATAAGAGCAGCAAATTAAAAACCTAGAGATTTATAAACCGACATATTATAAACCTGTTCAGAAGACAGACTGTGTTCCAGAAAAAACTTCTGACTTTTTCTCTAGATATACTAGCTTATAGTAACTGTTCCTAATTTAATGGCTAAGTTTGAAATGTCAGTCACCCTCCCCAGAAATACACATAATCAACTACATTTGCTTATAAAAATCTCCTGCCTCTTCAGTATTCTTTGGATCAGAAATAGGGGAGACCCATCTCAAAAATTTTCAATGAGAGTCACTCTTAATTTCTGGCACCTAAGGATTTCCCTCCCTTCTTCCCTGCCTCCTTATCCACCCATTCTTTTCTCCTTTCTTCCTCCCTCCCTCCCTTTCTCCATTTCTTTCTGTCTTTCCAGCTCTGTAATATTTCTCTCTTCTGGCATTTTCTCCATTTTTTTAAATGTGGTTACAAAAGACAAGGAATCTGTATTTATTCAGTCCACCACACTGCCAGAATAGAAAGTCTCTACAAAGAACTTCAAAAATTGCCCTTACAATCGAATATTATTAATATATAAGGGTGAATTAATACTATTCAGCCAAATAGTATTTTCTTGTGCTCAGTCTTTCTAGTCATAAATTCTGTTTTATCTTTCAGGAATATCATAAGCTTTATCTTCTGCTCTTGGCCTTTCACTGTAACAATAGGAAGGTTTAGTCAGGTACAGTAGCTCATGCCTGTAATCCTAGCACTTTGGGAAGCTGAGGGTGTAGGATCACTTGAGGCCAAGAGGTTGAGACCAGCCTAGACAACAAAGGGAGACCCTATCTCTATAAAAAAATAAAACTATTAGCCCAGCAAGGTGGCATACCTGTAGTTTCAGTTACTCAGGAGGCTGAGGTGGGAGGACAACTTGAGTCCAGCAGTTAAAGCTTTCAGTGAGCTATGATTATGCCACTGCACTCTAGTCTGGGAGACAGAGCAAGAACCTGTCTCTAAAAACAGTAACAATAGGAATTTTTGACACAGGATAATTTTACAGTATGACTAACTCTATTGTGCTGGTATAGAGTGTAGAAGGCTACAATAAAGTTCTCCCAGTGTTTGAAGAACAAGATCAGTACAATGAATGAGTCTGGTTATCTGCAGAAGTAACTTAAAAGCACAGATTAATAGAAACTGCATAAGAATGAAGCTTAGAAACACCTGTTTTGTAATCCCTATTTCCTACTGAGCAGCTGACCTCAGGTAAACTATTTAACTTCTCTCATCCTCAATCTTTCCATTATTTTAAAGAAGATAACATGATCCACCTGACAGGGTTATTGTAAGAGAATTCAGTACGCACTCAATAAATAAGATATTATCTTAAAGATATTATTATCTTAAAGTATATGTTTTCTGATAAAAATCAGAGAAATCTACTAATTTACCAATTTTTCCCAGGAAAGTAGACTTGATAAAGAGAAAGCTATAATTCAATTATATCCAATTTATTATCAAGTCTGTGACAAGGTACCAGTACTTCTGGAAACACCAAAATGAGAATTGAATATTATTTAGTTTTAATTATTAAGTTGTTTGTATAGTACATATCCAATCCCAGAGCATAAATCCCATTTTTATGTTTACAGAATTTCCCTCTCTATGAGTCTTGGGGGGAGGCCAAAGATACTTTCCACTAAAGTGAATATGCCAGAGAGTCACTTTTCTGGTATCCTTTACAGGCTCTTTCATCAGATGCACCCTTATTCTCCCTCCATTTCTGGACTCGGACTTAGTAGTCAATGATGCAAAAAAAATGAGGCCTTTAAAGAATCCATTCTGGTAAGAGTGGCAGCAGCAGCAATCTTCAAATGATTAACCAACAGACAAATTATCTCGTTCTATTGAGGTTTAGATAAAAATCTCTATCAAGACCATTGAATCTCCTTTGTTCTGATTTATGCTCTCAAATGATATCTGAGTTGCAAATTTTGTTCTCTAGATACCTTAACATCAGAAAGGGCACTAACAAGAGTTCTATTCTCTGAAAAAAGGAATAATCTAATCATATATAAATACTCTGGGCTTCTAATTGTTAAAATTAATCTGAGTGTGACATATGTATCAGATCAGTACAGCCTCATCTCCTGGTAGAAAACTGACAAATCAACTGCCAGAACACCCAAAATGGAAATCAGATTCTGAACCCATGGGACTCACAAAGGTATAGTGGGTTTTGTGACTAATCACTTATTTCACACACCTACCCACACACTCCTAATATAAGCCACTAAATAGCCTAAAGTACTCTATAAGCAGAAGACTTTGTTGAAATAAAGATACCTATCTATCCTGTTTCATAAAGGAGAAATGCTATCCTTTAAGGTCCAAAGACAGAGAAACAAAAAGGGACAGAAATGAGGACAGTGTTTGAGAGGAGAGAAAGTTGGTTTTCTAAGTTAAGATTAATATTCTTTTTCTCCAGAAGACTTTCAAAAGCCAATGTCTACATATATAAGTATCTACTGTATTAGGTATTATTCTATTTAAAACATAAAAGATTCAGCAGTTAGAACACTGGTACATTTAATTTTAGCCAGAAATCCTTTCTATCTGAATTACACAACCTCTCAACTAAGATTCTACCTGCATGCTACCCAATCACATGTAAGGATGAGAATGAGGACATAGATAACATTTTTCCTATTAAAAAACAAATTTCAAATGTACATCTTTATCCATTCATTAAAAGTAATTTCTAATTACTTCTACTGAGGTTTTATTTTAGGTACAAAATACATAAGTCAGAAAAATAGAATGATTATGCTACAGAGAAAAGGAAATAACTTATCCAAAGAAATGAAACATTTCTTTGCTGATATTTTAATATACTGATATAGCATATAAATTTTAAAAACATTAACCTAAGCATATTAAAGCCCAATAGATATTAAATAAAAGTACAACACTGGAATAGATTCATAATCTCATAATACATCTGATTAAATTTTTTACTTAGTCTCAATTTTTAATTTGTTTCTTTAGAGCCAGTATTAAAGTATATTTGTACTCACTGTCCTTTCAAAAGTTGCATCAAAATTCAATAACAACCAAAAACACAACTTTGGCAGAGCGATACAACTTAAAATCAACCAAAAACTCATTTTACAGTTGTCCACATCTAGAACAAACAGTAATATTACAAATATCCTTTATAATTCTTTTTTAAATTTCTTTCTGGCTTTATTGAATACATATACTTTGTAATTCATATCAACACAACCAAAAACATTTCAGAAATGTGAAAGCCACCACAAAAATGAGTGACTTTTTTCCATCACTTCTCCCCTAATATATCTCAGAAACTAATTTTTAAAATACTATTTATATTCACATAGACCTAAAACTGTTGACCTTTCACAATAACCCATACTTAAATATGAAACTACTTTAAACAAATCAATGGCATGGGGATTAGCTGGTGAGGTGACTGTAGATACTATAGACATTGTTTGGATCCTGATTCAAATAAACTATCTATAAAAGGCATCTGTGAGACAATTGGAAGGTGTGAATATAGACTGGATAATAAGACATAAAATTTTTCTTATTTTAGAGAAATGTAATGGTATTATATGATTGTTTATATTAGGTCCTTATTTTTTCAAGGGATACATATATAAATATTTAAGGATGACGTGACAATCTCAAAATTTGAAATACTACATAAAAAAGAAGTAATTATGGCAAAATGATGATAATTTTTAAACTGAAGGTGGGATCATTATATTTTTATGTATGTTTAAAATTTTCGTAAAAAGAAAGAGGAAAAGGAATATAAGATGGAATAAATAAACCAGGGTTACCTTTTCCCAGTCAACTCAACTTGGCCCTTCTTATTGAAGAAGAATTTTGAATCATTATATCCCCATCCATTCCATTTCATAACTTCTTGCCTAATGAGAAGAAAAATATATTATAAATGAAACCTATGCTAATTGTCTCAAAACTGAAGAATATATCATTGACTATTAACTTTCACAATCATTTAAAAGAAGACCTTATGCTCACTAATATTCTATTAGTTATATTAAATGAACGCATATTAGAATGTTCATATATTAATATTTCTCAAAATAGAATCACTCTGATGAGCAGCGCATGCTTCAGTGAGGGCTATAATCAATAAATTTAATGCATTTCAGAGAAGAAGAAATAAAAAGATTTAAAAAGGAAGACCTGCTTAAAGTATAAATATGTCTCATTTTCTTTATGTTATTAAGTTTACATTATAGAATAAACTCAAGTTTGTAATTAAAACTAAGAATTCAGTTGAACAGGGAACAAAGTTTTGCATATATTAGAAAAAAATCATAATAATCTTCTGCTGTGACAAAAAAAACCAAACCAATTAACAAAGTCAGTTCACTTGTAGTAGACATTTTTAAAAATAAAGTTGGTTTAATAAAGTAGGTTATTACTTTATTAAACCAGTACTGGGTTTACATTCTAAATCCTTCAACTTCCACATAACTATCAATCTCTACCTTGACCCACATATCATATCAGTTAATGACTGCACCAGTTTTCAGTATTCCAAAATAACATGCTACTCTTAATTTCCAAAGTACCAATATTTCATGGTTTTAAAAATCCATTTTTATCAAAATCAATAGCTCAATCATTCAATTTTGCACATCTCATAAGAACAGTTAGGTATGAATCTATGTAGAATATAATAAGCAACCACACTGAAGTATTGTGACAGTTTTTGTCACGTGTTTTAGCATGGTATTCTAGTGTGATCTTGGCTACTAAAATAAATTGTTCGTAAATCTTACTACAAATTCACTATGCAGTTTATGATACAAATAACTTAACAAAAACCCTTCTCCATCTTGAAAGTCATTTGCTGCACTAAAATTTCAATATAAACAAAGATGCACTCATTAGGAAGTGTTCTTCTAATTCTCCATAATTCTCCAGAAAAAAGAAAATAACAATTCACACAAAAAAATTTATGATAATAATAATAATTCTTCCTCTAGTTCATATGATTTTCCAATCAGTAGAATATGAACATAATATAACTGAACCAGATACAGATAATTAATTACGAATTGAAATTTCTACCTATACATAAAATTAAGACAAAGAAAATAGGTATGTTCTCTTTAAAATTACAATTTGCTATCAACAAAAGCTACAATCCCTATACAAAAACTATCCAAAATATCTGAAGAGTATCAATTCAGAGACTGAATATGTAAAGGAGTCCATTACAAACTAATGCTAAATATTTTCTTCTGATCCCCAAACATGTTTACCTCCCTGTAGAAAGAGATTTTTGAAGATAGCTTTTGGAAAAATGACAGAAAAACATCATGATTAATGTCACCACTGACCACATGTTTTCTTCAGATTTTTTTTATGCCAAAACTTGGAATAGAGCCATAAGATTTTACTTTCTAGAAAGAGACTGTGTTATCTCTCACTTTGCTTTTTTTTTAATGATTAAATTTTCTTAACTTTTAGGAAGTGTCATTTATGTACTATTTACCTAATACTATTTTACTTCATATTTTCTTGTTATAGTCTCATAATAATTTACATTAGAAGAATAATGTGGTTGGGTACAATGGCTCACACCTATAATCCCAGCACTTCGGGAGGTCAACGCAGGAGGACTGCTTGAGCCCTGGAGATCAAGACCAGCCCAGGCAACACAGCAAGACCAAATCTCTACAAAAAAAATAAAAAAATTCGCCATGTGCGATGGTGCTGTAGTCCTAACTACTTGGGAGGCTGAGGCAGAAGGATCATCTAAGTCCAGGAAGTTGAGGCTGTGGTAAGTCGTGATCATGCCACTGCACTTCAGGCTGGATGACAGAGTGAGAGCCCACCTCAAAAAATAAAAAAGGAGGAGAATTTGTATTTTAGTAAATTAACATTTTAACCTAATGTTTTATAATATGTGCATAGATGTTGACATGTGATTGCATTTTATTGATTAGTGAATTTAAATATTTACCGTGAATTCTTCAGTCTACAAAATAGTAATTTGGTATTACACAAAATAAATGCAAAAATACCAGCATAGTCATTCTGATGGTTACAACTACCAGGCACTGAGAAATCATTTCAGTACAGACGATGAATTTGGCATGTTTTCATAGCATAACAATGAGAACCATTTTCCGTAAAATGATCCTCAGATCATTTTTAAAAATTACTCCCAGATGGTTCCAAAGTAAAAAGCTAAAACTAGTCACATGGACTCATTCTTCAAATTCACGAGGAAATGAATGAAGGTAAGCTGGAAAGATCTGCTGCTATATACTATAAAATGGAGAGTCACATACTGAAGAATCTTTGGCCTTAAATACTCAATTTCAGTAATATCTTTGAAAAATTCCAAATATTCAACCACAGGCCAATGTACTTCTTTCTCTCATTTGATCCCAATCAGAAAACTGGATATAGGCTTTACCATTTTTATACCAACTTTTACCATATTTATAACAACTTTTGGAGTCTTACCAAAAGTCTAAATGCAGGCATTTGGCATGTATTTGTGCCCCCAAACAGTATATAAAATTAAAACCTACAGTGCCCTCGAACCAATCTTCATGTATCTTCAACTTTTATACACATACCCCCTCAAATTACTAATATATACTACGTTGAACACAACTATGTGGTTACATTGCATTTTTAAATAACTTTTTTTTATAAGTAGTTACCTTTAATTAAGTATTGCAGGGCACTATAGCATTAACATTTTAAAATTAAAGCTTTACGCAGCCATGAAAACGAAAAAGGTACTTAGAAACCACCCAGTTCAACTGCTCATTTTTCAGATAAAGAAACTGTGCTCCGAAAAGCACCCCAGCCACACAACTAAGCTAACTGTAAGCATCCAAAGACTGATTCCCAGGCTCATGATTCATCCTCTTCAGGGAAGTAATATCTGAAACCCAGTAAGTAATGCCCTCGAGTAGTCAAAGGGATTTAAAAGAACCTGTTTTATTTTTTCACATCAATATTTTTCAAAGCACCAATACATGTTATTACAGGTTAAGAATTCTTTATCCAAAATGCTTGAGACCAGAGGCATTTCAGATTTGGGATTTTTTCAGATTCTGGGATATTTACACATACATAATAGATATCTTAGAGATGGGACCCAAGTCTAAACATTAACTTCATTTATGTTTCACATATACCTTATCATATAGCCTGAAGGTAATTGTATACACTATTTTGAATGACTTTGTCCATAAAACAAAGTTTGTGTACACTGAACCATCAGAAAGCAAAGATGTCACTATCTTATGTTGGTGCTCAAAAAGTTTTGGATTTTGAAGCATTTTGGATTTCGAATTTTCAAATTAGGGATGCTCAACCTATATTGTCATCATTCTTCCTCACTTGACCTGAAGAAAAACATTTAAAAATCAAGGAATATGGTTGTATCAGAAGCTAAATGCCCTATACTTCCTATGGTGTAATGAATTCTACCATTCAGAATAACCCCAAAACACTTCAGGCACGAAAATGAAGAAAGATTAAAGAATCACCAACTTTCCATAAAATTCAAACAAAAAGATACATACAATTCTTAACTAACCACAAATGTTAGCTAGTATGATCTCTCAGACATTCCAATTCTTAGAGCTAACTACACCAAATTTAACATTTTCAAAATATAAGGCCTTGATTTTACTGCATTAAGAAAAAAATGTTTTACACATCTGACCACAGTAGCAAACAATGAAAAAACACAGTATTGGCAAGTATAACAAAAGAAAATGGAGACATAAAATAGCCTCATATATACACAAGGTGGCACTATTCTCCCATGATATACATGATGTACCTAGTCAGTATTTCTGCATTTCCTGGGGCTCTTATTTACACAATCTTTAAGTGAAGTATTTAGATTTAGCCTTATTAAATCCATAAAGAGTTTCTCCATTTGTTCTTAAAATGGAAAATTTTCACTTTTAAGTCTCTGTTCATACACAGATTGATCATCAGATTACTATTCCTCCACTACTAATAAATTGTAAATATCCTGATATATACTCATGGTTTCAACCATTAACTCTTTCTAAGCCTAATATATTTCACTAAAAAACAAAGAAAAGGAAAAAATGATTTAGCCTACTTTCATTGTGGGTTAACAATAAGGAAGTTCAGCTATTTCATAAGTTTTTTTAAACTTTTCTGATAAAATTCCAATAATCAAATTTATAATAAAAATACTTCATTATTCAGTTCACATGAAAACTGAATTTTTGCCTATCTTTGCTAATTTAAACAATGAGAAAAAGATCATATGAACTCAGAGCTTTTGAATAATGAAAAAAGAAGTACAAACTTAAGCCCCAGCGTCGGATTTCTAGCTAACCAACCTAAATATCAGTTAAGTTCAAATCAACTCCACATGTAACATAATACAGAGGTTTTTAAAAAATCTTTGAAGACTTTTTTTTTGGTTAATTAAAACCCACATTATCTGGTTATATTCTTAATTACTTCAAGACCCAGATGACCTAAAGGAAATCATGAAAGTAAAGTAAAAAATAAAAGTTATGAGCAAAAAACCAAGATTTGATCAATAAAACATATGTATCCCTGTAAAGATATGCTGCAAAGAAAAAAGATTCCTATAAATGAAATACTATTACTACAGGTTTCTTTAAAAAAAAAAAAAATTTTTTTTGAAACTGAGTTCCCATTAAAAATATGAAAGCCTAACAGAGGAGGGAGGGCACGTCACAATTTTTAAATTTTAAATTTAATTTAAAATGTGTATGCTTTAAAATAAACTAAAAATCACATTCATATCTAGTCCTACAAAGCTATTTCTAAAAATTGAATAGAAAAATTGTAAAACTATTTGCAATGTGTACTCTCTCAATCCAACATCGCAACTTATTCCTTTTCAAATAGGTAAATTAATCTAAACAGCTTAGTTATAAGTGTAACAATTTTGTGTATTTTAAGAGAAAAACCCCCACACATACACACAAAAAAACCAAAAATAAAAAACAGAAAAATTAACACTGCTATATAACTCATGGTTCCAAGATTGCTACATTTGACTTAAATAAGTGTTGTCAGGCTTGATAAATATCTGAATCATAGAATATTTCCTCTTGCCCTGATATAAAACTCAACAAGCTACCTTCATCTGATTACACTTTGACTTCCAACAGAAAGAAACAGGCCAACTGAAATAGCCATAAGGTGCAAAAATTTTGTTTTTCATTATGAATTTATCTATCCACTTGCTAATTAACTTTGGTCACTGGTGAGTATAGTTAACTTAAACCAGACTATCTAAATATAACTGACTTGAGGGCTCTGATAAGATCAGGTTTTTAGATGGGTCAACACATAATCCTTGCCTTGGACATTAAGCCTTCTTGCACATTATCATGCAACACCTTAAACTTCAACAAGAATTTCAACCTTCCTTCAATATCCCCATAAGGTTTTCAGCTCTAGCTGCCATAATAAAAATGTGGCCCTTCAATGTAGTAAGTTATTAATCAATTTTCTAGTTTCTGCCAATGTGATAATGTAAAGTGACATAGATATGAGATTTAAGAACACAGAAAGTTAACAAGAATAGGAAGAGAAATCTACATGCACTGCTGCTAAGTCACTCCACAGAGCAATTATGTACTAAGCTTTCACAGGTAATGCCAATTCTTGGCCCAGCTTCACAACTCCTGGGTATACACTGCAGAGAAATACATGCACAGTTCCATAAGGGAATATGTTTGATACATTACCTAGAGCACCCTTTGTAAGAGTAGCTGAAGGCATCACAAGGGAAGTAAATAGTGGAAAATACATTCCATGAAATATTATGCAGCAATCAGAAGCAATGAGGTGAACAGATATGCATACAGAAACGTGATGAGACTTTTAAAATAGTGGTATACAAAAAGAAAAGATAAAATAAGGTTCATAACACAAGAGCATTTAAACAAATTAAAAATATACACTAAATAATACATTATTTCACAAAACACACACATCAGTGTATCTGTGTATAATATATATACATATGCATGAGGACATTCACGGCACCCATGGGATGGGCAAATGAGATAAAGAATCAGAGATGGAGGAAAATAAAAATAAGAGAGGCCTCACACAGACAAATATCATGAACTTAAAAAGTAACCACAGCTCCCTGAACCTGAAACAAATATGCTGCTCAGCCCTTGAATCTCAGCACAGTTTGTTTCAAGAAAACAATTCTTTCTTTCATATATATGCAGAAATTCCCTTACTCCCAGACTTCTCTCACACATTACACCATATTCTAGAAATTAGAAATTCATTATTGTTTGAATGATGTCTTTGAAAATGGACATACAGACTAAATTAGTCACTCACCTTTAGTAGTCTATGTTACAAGTACTTTGTACTGGGGCAGGTATACATGCATATGTGCATGCGCATACACTCACACAAGCTTCGCGCCTGCCATTCTGAAGGCCTGAAAAGAAACAACCATCCTATTCTTTACCCTCATTTATTGGTTTATGCAATGAGGAAAACAATCCAAATCAGTATCAGGGAGTTGTCATGGCAAAGACAAAGAAAAAGATATAACACTTGACTTGACCACATGTGTTCCCTGGACTACACTTTAAATTTCATGATTTGTTCCCTTCACATCCATTTGTAATCTAATCAATGTGGCAATGTAGGCAACCAGCTCCAGACTTTCTTTACCACCATCTGAGAAAATACCAATTCACCTTCATTGCTCCCTCCCTGCCTGCTAGTAATTAGTAAAGGAAATGTACCACAAGCTTATTATATTGACCAATCTGTAACTGGCCAAAGGTCTCTTCTCATACTGCCTTGCATTTCTGCAGAAACTATAAAACTAAACACAAATATGAATTTTTCAAAAAAAAATCTGTACATCTCATTAGCATAGAAACCAAGTTTGAGTTCCCTTTCCCAGCTGCCCTTTGGGGACAGAAGACCAAAACCCTTGGCAAGACCATAAAAAGGCCAACACTGAAATTCATACCTGCTTGATGTACACAGTATTTTTTTTATTTAAAAAAAAATGATTTATCAATTCCATTTTTGTATAAAACACATGGTTTGAGAAACCTAGCCAATCAACACACAACTGGCACCACATGAAGATGTACTTTTATCAAACTTCAAGTCTAAGAACGTACAAATGTTTCTTTTATGTTTCTATCAGGTCTACAGCAATTGTCTATGCTTTTCCATTTAACTATTGTTAAAAATTCCACATATCCCCATTGTTTCTTCTGTCTCAGTTACAGTACAATGACAGGGAGGAAGAGAGCTGGTTAAATTAACCCCCCAAGCAGTTTTCTGCAGTCCCTTCTTTCCAATCAGAGATTTGTGGTTGTGAGGAATCACACCAACCCCAGCTAGGGTAGCCTTGATGAGAGAATCCAACTCTTCATCACCACAATTGCAAGCTGCAAGTGATGTGGGGTGATACACTTTACTTTGAGATCCTTGGAAGCATTACCTGCTAGCTCCAGCACCCTTCCATGGCTTGTGGTACAAGTCTTCAAGTGTCTGTGGGTACGGCCCACAGGACACTGTAGTCCAGCTCTCTGTGAGCGTGACACTGCCTTAGCCTTGGCCTTTCCACTGACCTTTCCAGCTTTGCCTCCAGCCATGATCTCGGTGCCGACTATGCGTCCGCCAGGCCGCAGCCACCCGCTGCCGCCCCACGCTGCTGCTGCCGCTGCTGCCGCTGCTGCCGCCGCTGCTGCTCCCGCTGCTGCTCGCCCACAGTACTCTTGTTGTAAATAGTGGGTGGTTGGTTTCATTGTTTTACTGAAAATAATGATAACTGCCAGTGGTTGCCCTTTCTATTTTAAGTGACAAGTAGTTGGAATTGTTACCTTTGCTTCTGACAAACCCACAGGAAAAAATGAACCAACCCCACAAGATTTGGGGTTCATCTAAAACATTAAAATCAGTATCCAACCACAAGAGAGTCTCAAATTTCTTAGACAATAAAAATCACCTTGTGGACGTATTTTAAAAGCAGGGTCCTGGATGCCATCTTAGACCTACCCTGTGATTAAAATTTCTGACAGTAGTGTCTCAGAATCTATATTTTGAACCAGTACTCCCAGAAAATTCTGATGAGGTCCATCCACAGACCACACTTGGCTAAGCACTATCTTACAGCATGAGAAAAAGTTAAGAACAGAAGCCTCACCTGTTGAATAACCACAAAGGAATACAAAGCCCTCACATGAAAGGTTTAAAATCAAGTAACTCTCACCCAAAGCTTACCAAAATTAGGAGACTAGAAGTGGGAGAAAGAAACAAAAAGGAAAAATCTTAAACTCACTTCACCATGAGTCATGATTCCTAAGAGTTTCAAATGAGAAATAGTACAACACTGACCAACTTTCATGTGTTATACTGATGATCAGCCTACAACGCAGTGCAAGAAATTGCTGATATTCTTCACACTTAGGGTTCTTCCCTTCCTACCTAATGCATAGGTGATATTTATTAGAGATCTGTTTTCTCTCTGGGCATGGTAGCTCACACCTGTAATCCCAGCAACTAAAAAAGCTGAAGCAAGAGGATCCCTTGAGACCAGGAGCTCAAGACTAGCCTGGGCAACATAGCAAGACCATAATCCTAAAAAGAAATTTAAAAATTACCTGTGGTGCGTGCCTATAGTCCCAGTTATTCAGGAGGCTTAAGTGAGAGGATCACTTGATCCCAGGAGTTCAAGGCTGCAGTGAGCTATGATCATGCCACTGCAGTCCAACCTGTGTGACAAAGCAAGATTCTTTTAAAAATTAAAATTAAAAAAAAAAGGTTGTGCATGGAGGCTCATGCCTGTAATCCCAGCAATTTAGGATCCTCCCAAGGTGGGAGGATCATTGAAGCCAGGAGTTTGAGACCAGCCTGGTCAACATCGTGAGACCCCCGACTCTACAAAAAAATACAAAAAGCCGGGCTCGGTGGCTCAGCCTGTAATCCCGCGCCTTGGGAGGCTGAGGTGAGTGGACTGTCTGAGCCCGCGGGTTCGAGACCCACCTGGGCAACTTGGCGAGACCTCATCTCTACAATAAATCAAAAAACTAGCCGGGCGTGGTAGTGCGCGCCTGTAGTTCCAGCTACTCGGAAGGCTGAGGCGGAAGGATCGCCGGAGCCCAGCAGGTCAAGGCTGCGGTGGCCGGGAGCGGCCACTGCACTCCAGTCTGGGCGACAGATTATGAAACTCCACCTCAAAAAAAAAAAAAAAATACAAAAATTAGCTGGATGTGGTGGCTCACCTATAGTCTCACCTACTCAGGAGGTGGAGATAGGAGGATCCCTTGAGCCCAAGAGATCAAGGCTGCAGTGAGCTATGATCATGCCACTGCACTCCAGGCTGTCTCAAAAAAAAAAAAGAAAGAAAGAAATGTTTTCTCAATCAAAATGCCATTGTTGCCATGGAGTACTTCCTGCATCTTGCTGTGCTTCTACCTTCAGAAATAATTTCAGCACTATATTCTTACTACTCCTTTCCATACAGTCTACTGTGATAGTGATAGTATTGCATAATACTATAAAGCTAAAGGCTTTATACTCATTATCTTATTTCTTTCTCACATTAATCTGTGATGTAGATGTCATTGCCCCATTTAAAACAAGAAAAACTCGATCCAGAAAGATTCGGTAACTTGTCCAACATCACGCCAACCGTACATGATAGCTAGGACTTAAACCACGGTTGTTTAGTTCTAACACTCCTAACTACCATTCAATGATCTCAATATACTCATCATCTGCCACACAAGCAGTACAAAGTATTAAAATTGCTCAGAGGAAGTAGGGTTCATCTCCAGCTCAGGGAAGAAGGCTTCATTGTGGTGGCCTTTAAACTTCCAATTCTTTGGAAAATGGTAGAAATTCAATAGTAAAGTAGAGAAAGAAAAAGCACAAGGACTTTCCTATCTCATAGTAGCCCAAGAATAAAGTACATTTGAGATCAAGTCATGGAGAACAGCACAGAGCCTTGAGTGCCAAATAAAAGACTGAGTTTTATTACTTCAATGATCAATAGGGAACAATAGGATCAAACACAATATTTTCCATGTCCATGCCACCACCAAAAGTAAAAATCTAAATGCCTGTTTTAAAACTTTGCTGACTCTCCAATGTGGATGAAATCCTAATTCTTTAACATAGTTCCAATCTACATTTCACATTCCTTAACAGTTATTCCCAGCTACATTAAGTCATCACAGTTCCTTATACATACAGTTCCTTATGTCTGCTGTCTTTGTACTTACTATATACTCCTGTCTAAAATGTCCTTCTCTCCAGAGAGAACTCCTGTTGATGTATCCATCAAGAACCAGTCCAGAAGTCACTTCTATAAAGCCTTTTCTACCTTCCTCAATAATTTATGGCTCCTTCTTCTGTATATATTGATTATACCATTTACTATATCACATTTTCTATATATCTGTCTATAATATCTCCACTGAACTGTCAATCATTTTTGCAATGTTAGAAAGTAGCAAAGCACAAGCAGGTAGCAAGTACACATACTTTCCTTGAGCAAAGATTGCTCTGGTAATGGAATGGAGAATCATTTGAAGGAGAGAAATTAAAGAAAGGGAGACTAGGCTAGGTGTAAGACCAGATTTCATCTAGGCTGGTGGCAGTGGGAGAAAACCCGAAGTGTCTTAAGAATCGCCTACAGAGCCTATCTGATTTGTCAATAAACTGAATAGGGGATACAGAATAGAGTTCAGCAAGGTCATATGACTGAAGTTATTGTTGAGCTTGTGTGTCTTATGGTGAAAGAGAACAGAAATAGGACAGTACTGGGATTGAAGACTAAAATAATGAACTTCTGTTTGCATGCTGATTTGAAGAAACCAGCAAGACATTCAGATAAAAAATACCCAATAATTTAAAATGTAAAAATAGGAGTTGAAAGAGTTAGCGATATTAACTTAAAAGTACCCCCAACAGTGGTAATACAGGCCATGTAGATGAAATTATTAAGGAAGAAAATACCGAAGAAATAACTAAGAACTAATTTTAGGGATTTTTACATTTAGAAAGCAGAAGGAAGGCGGCAAAGGTATGAACAGAAAGATAGGAGGAGTGGGAGGGGGGAACAGGATAGTGCAAAAACATGAAACATAAAGAAAGAAATAAGAACACCTAAGCCTGGACAACATGGCAAAACCTCATCTCTACAAAATACCAAAAAATTAGCCAGGCATGGTAGTGTGCACCTATAGTCGCAGCTACTCAGGGAGGTTGAGGTGGAAAGATCATCTGAGCCGAGGAGGTCGAGGCTGTAATAAGTCATGATTATGCCACTGCACTCCAGCCTGGGTAACAAAAATGAGACCCTAACTAAAATAAATAAATAAATAAATAAATAAAAATTTAAAAAGAACATCTACCAGGTATTGGGAATTGGTCAAGGGGATGACAAACAGTTTCAAAATTAAGTTACTGATAGCTTTTAAGAGTGATTGGTATAAGCAGGAAACCATTTCAAAAAGTTATCTAAGCATGCATTTAAGCAGTATGAAAAATCAGCAAAAAGACTAATGACTCAAGAGGAAAAAAAGATAAATCATGGAGCAAGATTCTAGAGAAGAAACCATCAGAAAGGAGCAGATAACTACTTTCAAAGTCTTTAAATGCATAATAGCCAGAGTCAGTTCAGGTCATCTAACTGCCTGGACAGCTACCTTTGTCCTATGATCACCACCACATCCTTTCAAGCAACAGCTGATTAGAGTAATGTAAAGTATTGGAAACAAGGAAGTTCAATTATTCTCTGCTATTGGCTGATTATCCTGGAAGGGTAGGGTGAGTATATCTTAGCATTTGGACAGAAAGCAAAAAAAGTTGATCTACTTAGAGAAGCATACAATACATGCTGGCAAGAAGTGATGTTATCAAGAAACATGATGGCTTTCTACTTAGCACAAATTCCATCCCGAGGGCAAGTTCCATTCTTGTCCTTGGGTTCTTTGGTGTCCCTGTACTCTTATAATGAATTTCCCGGCCATTGCCTTGCTTAGCTATGATGTGGTCATGTTCTCTTTGAGATATGGCCAGGCCATGTTTTCTTTCTTTCTTTTTTTTTTAAATTTATTTATTTATTATAAAGATGTGGGGTACAAGTCAGGGTTAGGTATACAAACATTAATCATGCAGGTACCCTTGTTGATGAGATAAGCCCCTCCCTCCCCTAGCAGTTTCTCTCAACTGCCAGTCCTACCCCCTCTCCCCTGACAGTTTTCCACTACTGCCAATCACTTTCTTATAGCATTATAATTGTTCAAGGTCACCTTATAAGTGAGAACATATGGAACTTTGTTTCTGTGATAAATCACTGAGTACTGACAGACTCCAAGTCCACCCAATTTGTTGCAAAGTCCATATATTTGTCCTTTATGGCTGGACCCAAGGGAAAAAAACAAACAGCACCTTTAAAAAGTTGTCAAAAGGAAAAGAAAAAAAAAAAGTGGGCAAAAGACATGAATAGACACTTCTCAAAAGAAGGCCATGTTTTCTTAAGGTTTGGCCCCCTTCCCTCCCTTGGGGAGGTGAATCCCCTCTTTCTCTCTCTCTCCAATTTACTTTCTAAATAAACTATATTTTCTAATCTAAAAGATAAAAATAAATTTCCCTTTTCTGCTTTTGCCTAGCTCAAATTAATACTTGTAGCCAACAGTCTTTATTAGTATATATATCAAAAATAAATTTTTTTTAAAAGAAGTAAAATACCAATTGTATACAATCTGAAGGTAGGTATGACAAACTAGAATGTACTTTCTGAAAATAATGACAGATGGCAGGTAAGAACTTGAAAATAAAATCAAAATTGGACTAGCACTCTAATAATTGTGATGCTACAAATACTTTGTGTAGACAAAGCAGACAAATATTATCTGGAAATCAAGACCAATTACTATAAAAGAACAAAGGCAGAACCTTTCTGAAGGAGCTTTTACTTCAAAAATGAAGCTACTGATTGACCTTAAAAGGCATCAAAAATAACAGATTAATACAAAATGGAAAAAAGAATGGATTAATGGACAGGCAGGCACAGTAAAATGTTAACAGTAGAATCTAAGTGGTTGGTATGCAACTGATTATTGTGAAGTTCAATTCTGCACTATGTTTAAATTTTATCAAAATAAAATGTTGGTGAAAAAATGAGAACTGCTGATACCATAATCCTAAAAGTGCATCGACTCATATAACAAGATTTGCCTGAACAGCAAGTAAGAGCCATCAGAATATGGATGTACATTAGGCACAGAATGAATATTATTTACTGATGGCAATAAATGGTTTAAGCTGATACATCTAACCCAGGTGCCTCAGCTCACACTCATTTTCATCACCCCCAGGGACCCAGACAGAGGTAAGCACTGTTTCTCAGACTCCCTGTGGTCACACTTTCATTTCCCTGAGAGACTCAAGCCAAAATATCTAATTTCCTCTTATCTGAATATCTGGAAAGCTGTTTTCTTAAACTATATGATAAATCTGTTCAAACACCATGTAGTCTTTCTCCAGAGATTCCAATCATTTTCAATTCTTTATTCTTCGTCAGAGGTAAATCCAAACAAGCAGTTAATTGTCCTTTATTTCTGCCTCTATCCAATAAGATGAATGAATGATGTCTTCCAATGTTCTATAACTCATGAAGGCTCTTTTTTAAAAAATGTGCCTTAAGGGAATTATTAAGAATTTAACTGTAAAAAGCTTATCACAACATTCTTTATAATAGGGAATAACTGGAAACAATAAAATATAAAACTGTACTGGTTAAATAAACTATAGTACCTATGTATAATACAATACTTCATAAATCACTGAAAATATTTGCACATTCATATTTCTTGGTGTGGAAAGTTATACAAGATAGTGAGCAAAAAAATAATAATTTCAAGAATTATTAAGCATCACCTTACACACAAATATGCTCATGTCTGAAAGAATTTATACCAAGGTGCTATAATGGCTTATACCTTAGTTAGTTTGGATATTTGTCTTCATTTTGATTATCCATTATTACCATTTCTTTTTCTGCAACAAAATGCATTTCATAATAACAAAATTATTTATCCTTCCATTTTCTTTATAATTATAAAACAACTACCAGATATTCTGCTGTAGAATAAGACTTCTAAATGCTACCCAAATGGCTGAAGGTTATCATTACTATAACCAACCGCCATACCAGTTTTATGAACTTTATTATACTGTCCACATTCTCCCACTTTATTTTGATTCTGTTCTCACACAAATACTTTCATCAATGCGTTCACTGTCAAATTTAAGAATTTTTGCATAACATTTTGCCAAGGAATATGGCTGTGCATGGAGGCTCACGCCTGTAATGCTAGCACTTTGGGAGACTGAGGCAAGGGAATCGCTTGAGCCCAGGAGTTCAAGACCAGCCTGGGCAACATAGTGAAACCTCCGCTCTACAAAAAATAAAAAAATTAGCTGGGCATAGTGGTGCATGTCTACAGTTTCAGTTACTCCAGAGACTGAGGCAAAAGAGTTGTTTGAGCCCAGGAGGTTGAGGCAGCAGTGAGCCATGATCGTGCTATGGCACGCCATCCAGCCTGGACAACAGAGTGAGACTCTGACTCCGAAAAAAAAGAATAATATTCTCCCAACACTTCTAGACTATGTTTCTCTGAAATGAAGTTGCCCTCCATTGGTGTACTCATCACCATTCCCTCCATACCTTACATCTTGCAGTAAGAGAGACACATTAGTTTCCCTTAGTAGGCCTACATGTCCCAAAGGGCAAAAAAACTATGTGTTAATTTCTCCCCAGTGCTTAGCACATAGAAGACACTGAATATCTTGCCAACAAACCTGGGTAGATGAAGTTTCAAACAGATGAGGGGATGGTAGGAGATCACCTAGCTGATTTAAATGAATTTAAGGCTCCAGACATAGATATTACATCCCATGACCCTTAGCACTTAACAGTATGATTTAAAGTTACTGTTCATAATCTGATATATCATGGGGAAAGGTAACAAAAGATAAGGCTTTATCTCCCCAATTTCCAAAATTAAAAAGAAAAGAACTCAAAAACAATAGACTCTGAAACCTAGTATCAATCAACAAACAAAGCTTTTCAAGAGAATGGCACAAGGAAAGGTGTAGAAGCTGAAAAACATGGCATGCATAAGAGACCTTGCCTAAAACAGTAGAAAAGACAGGCACACTAGAAGCTGCGGCTAAAAGGTACAGACTTTAAACAGTGGTTAAGGGTGAGGGGATGTGAACTGACTCAAGCAACACTAGTCTCTTTGTTGCTTTGCTGATATGCCACATGCGTACTGCCTCTTAGGGTATTAGCAAACACTGTTCTTCTGTCCTAGAACACTAATTTGCCTCGACAGCCGTATGACTAAACTATCATCTCCTTCAAATATTTCCTCAAATGTCACATTCTCAGTGACATCCTATTTAAAATTTGAACCCTACCTCTTTTTTTCTCTACTTTTTTCTTTTTTCTATAGCACTTATCACCTTCTAACATACTTAATAATTTACTTGTTTATTATGTTTTTTTAATTACCCATTTCACCCATTAGAATGTAAGCACCATGAGTATAAAAATCTTTATCTTGTTCAATGATGTAGTCCAAGTGCCAAGAACACACGTGACTTGTTTAATGCACAAAATGGATGAGAAAAGTTGTAAAGGAAAAATGAATTAGATAGAGCTTGGTGATACCAGTACAATATTAAGGGAAAAGTTCTAGACAAGAGATGAAAGAACTAAGCTCTACCTTACTAGCTGGAAAGTGACTACTATATTTTCTGGCAAGTGTCAATGAACTTCTGTTCCTGATCTATGAAATGGATGGTACTGAGGATCAGATGGCACAAGCATGTACAAGAGCAGCAGGATGACTGTATAATTAACTATTAATGTAAATAAATTAATTCAAAAGAGAATGAAATCTTAAAAGAAAAGGATGAAAAGAAGTTCAAGATAAGGATTGAAGAATGTGACTGGGACTAGTGATATGTGGCAAAATCCAGAAAATAAGTTCATTAGGGAAATAGAATGGAGATAAGAAGTTAGGTTTTCAATCTATAGTTGTACTGTCCAATATCATATCATGAGCCATATGTGCCCATTTAAATTTAAATTATTTGAAATTAAACAAAACGTAAAATCCAGCTCCTCAGTCACACGTGGTTAGTGGTTACTGCATTGACAGTGCAGATTACAGAACATTTCTATCACAGAAAGCTCTACTGAATAGTGCTGACTTATACAATTTGAGTTGACAGCAAAATATCCACTCAATACAATGTGTGACTAAAGTCATCAGAGAATTCAAGTGGATGTCATTTAAACATCCATTATTTTGGATTCCTATAAAGTCAAGGACCTTTATACGAAATGCAAAATCCAAACAAGTAATCACTGAGTGGGCGCTGCAAAATTCCATAAATAGAATAAATTAGATAATTCACATTACTTGAATCTAAGACTCTGACATAGCAACAATAAATAGAATTTGGAGCATCCCAGTAAGGTTGACAACAAGAATCTGGTCAGTATCCTGGCCAAATCCTCTGGTTAGTAACTTCAAACATGCTGGCAAGATCCAATGTTACATGCAATCATAGTTTCTTAGTGAGTGACAAGATGATTATCTACACTTCCAAATCTCACCCAGGAGCCAAAACTCTCATCAAAAGTAACCATAGATCAGCATAGGCAACATAGCGAGACCTCATCACTACAAAAAAATAAAAATAAAAAATTAGCTGGGTGTAGTAGCATGTGCCTGTAGTCCCAGCTACTTGGGAGGCTGAGGCAGAGAGCTCGCCTGAGCCCAGAAGGTCCAGGCTGCAGTGAGCTATGATCATGCCACTGCAATTCAGGCTAGGTGACTCAGTGAGACCCTCGACAAAAAAAACAAAAAAGTAACTACATTTACTTTAATAAGTAAGCATATTTCAGCAAAGATTCAGAATTAAATATGTAAATGGTTAAGAGAATCAAAGGTAGATGTTAATGTTTTTGTTTTGGGAAAACTGCACAAAACCAATCTTTTATACATTTAAAATATTTAAGAGATTCTGGTCTATAAGAATGACTAACTTGTAACTGAAATTTTAAAAGTATAAATTTAGCCAGGCATGGTAGCACACCTGTAGTTCCGGCTACTTGGAAGGCTGAGGCGGAAGGATCACTAGAGCCCAGCAGGTCAACGCTGGGGTGGCCATGAGTGTGCAGGGGTGACGGGGTGAGACTCCAACTCAAAAACAACAAAAAAAGTATAAACGAGTAATAGATTTAGACTTGTGATTTTAAGTTGAAATCTTATCAGTTCATAAATAATATTTAAACAATGCAAGGTCACTGTGTTTAAAAATCCAATTTAATATACTTATAAGAATGATTTAATACCAGGAGCATTTTGTTTATTACCTCAGACAACTGATGTACTTAAAGAAAAGTGAGGAGATTAAATACTAAACATTATTTTAATTACTTTAGTCTCTTCCTATGCAGTAATACCTATAAAAAAGCACGAGTTTGATATTTACTTCATATTAAAATAAATAATTATTCAAACCAAAAACTAGCCATCACCTAAATGTTCATCAATAACAGAATGGATAAACTGGTATATATCCACCCAATGGAATATCCAGCAATGAGGATAAACAAAATATGACTAGACACAACAACACAGGTGAGTATCACAAACAACTGTGAGGGAAATAAGCCAAACACAAAAGAGTACACACTGTATGATTCCGTTATATGATTCCATTCATATAAATTTCAAACAGGCAAATCTATGGTGTTAGAAATCAAGGTAGTAGTTATTGTGTTGGGAGGAGCCATTAGAATAAATATAAATATAATGCTGTTTTGTAATCTAAATACAGATAAACTGGATGTGCTCACTCTGCAAAAATTAAGCTGTAAACTTACGATTTGTGCATTTATTTTGAAATACATTATATAACAGTTCAATGAAGTTTAACAAAAAAGTATATACACAGCTATTAATAACTATTCAAATAAGGTTTTAATCCATGTACCACTCCCAAATTATCAGGAGATACACACACACACACACACACACACACACACAACACTTTGGGAAACACTACCATTAACCTACCATCAAGTTTCAACCCTTTCCTCTAATTACTCAAAAAATATTCCAGCAATATCTTCATTCTTTCCAATACGGAAGGACTTCAGCAAGAGTAATGTTCCTGGCCTCTCCCCAAAGCTCATATACTCACTCTTTCTCATGGGAGGAGTGATTGAGCTGGTCAGTGAATTCTGAGAGAAGGCACCAAGCACCTGGGGTCAGTCCTTTTTCTTTCTTTAGAATTCACCCACTAGAGAGGCTATTCTCTAGTGTTTCGATGGCATGTGTTAGGTTTGCTGGAGCTGGCTCTGCCCCTGCAGAAGCCTTCTTTGGTGCATTGCCTGTGATGGAGTCTATCTAATCAGGGTTAATATTAAGTAGTCCTGACCTAAGCCATAATCTCTGTCTGACCAACATTATCAGTGACAAAGCTGACATTTCTACCTCCATCTGTCTATATCCTGTGTCTTGTCTCTTAATTGATTCTGAACTCAGATGTTGGGACAGGGATATCATGACATATTATCCCTAAAGCCCAACAAAGAGAACACTAAAGGGGGAAGGACAATTACTACTTTATGCCAAAAGGGTATACTCTACTCAGAATACTTTGATTTGGTTTAGGATTGAAATTAGCATGCTAATCTGATTAACAGCAGCAGAGGTTATTTTCTTAATAATAAGGAAATAATATCAAAAGAGTAATATTTGCTTAGCACTTCCTTTTAAAGTGTTCCATACAGTATCTCATCTGACTGCAACTCCATTCAATTTCTCTGCAGCCTAAAAACAGATTACTTAATTTATTCCTAGATATTTTTATTAAGTGACCACAAAGTAGATGGCTCTATAGTAACTTCCTGACATAAAGACTATTTGGAAAAGGTCTGGTTAATCTTAAAATGCAACCTAAAGAAGTATAATACCTAAATAATCTTAGAGACGAGTCTTCAGGGTTTCTTGTTAATTCACAGGCTCCAAAGAGTTAGCTTACAACCAGGCTTAGTAAACCCTCCCGTGACCTCTTCTCTTTTCCCTCTTTCTTCTCTGATCTTGGGTCATCCAATTTCTCCTTACTCCCTTTTGTTCCTAACACTGCCTTCTCCCACAAGTCAAACAGCAACATTCACTTATAAAAGAAACAGGCTGATCTATCTTTATAAGCCCTTCATTACATTTTCTTAAATTATAAATTTCATTTTGACAGGATCATACGTTTTAAAATTTATTCAACAACTACAACATAAACTAATGCCTTCTTAACTATATGACAAAGTATTTGATCATTATCTATTTTTAATCCCAAAAGGTTTGAAACTTGGCATGACAAAGAAAGTACCCTGATGAACAGTAAGTAGATAATTTTTCCCAAGGGAGCAACATCAGCTGTGGTAATCCAGAACAGAGGAAGAAACATGGCCTCTTGACTAAGAAAAGAGTTGAAACGAATAGCCATCTTATTTCATAGTTGCATGGCCTTAGACAAATTAACTTCTCTGAGCCTCTACTTCCTCACTTGTAACATACATATAGTTATCACTTGCTTTTCAGAGTTGCTGTGAGAATTAAATGAAATAATGTACATACACTTTAGCATAATGCTTGATATATTAGGATTTACTCAATTAAAACTTCTACTACTACAACTAGAATTCCTAGCTAGGAACTCAAAGTAGGCTAAACATTTCATTCACCATAAATACCAAAATAAGTTCTAATTTTGCCAAATAATGTTAAGTCACATAAATCAGGTCACTTGTGCAAATAACCTTTGCTATAGAAATGTATCATCTCTTACAGGCTTCAGGATGCCCTCCCGGGAAATATTTACAAGAGGTTAACGCAGCTTTTTTGCTTCTGGAAAACATCTTTCAGAGCTTCTGGCAGATATTAAATAATATATTATTTTTTATGGCATATGTAAGTGACATTATAAGAAAATTAAACAATTCATAGTATTCTTAATCAGATATTCTATTGATCTGAAACAGAAGAGTTTGTACTCTCCGTAAAAATTGCCATAGAGAAGTTCTGACTAATGCAAACCACAATGAAGTTGGAGTCAAAGTTAAAAATGGAAAAGTGGTTAGCAGTGGAAGGACGAAAGTCAACAGGGTTTTGCTTCATTTTTTTCTTCTTCTTTTTCATAATATTAAAACCTCTTTAAAAAAAACCTGAAAAAGTCACATACAGAATTGACATTTATATGATTTTTTTTTTTTTTTTGAGTTGGAGTCTCACTCCATCACCCAGGCTGGAGTGCAGTGGCACGCTCACGGCCACCTCAGAGTCAACCTGCTGGGCTCAGGCGACTCTTCCACCTCATCCTTCCAAGTAGCCGGAACTACAGGTGCACACTACCATGCCTGGCCAATTTCTTAAAATTTATTGTAGAGATGAGGTCTCGCCAAGTTGCCCAGGCTGTTCTCGAACCTGTGGGCTCAGGCAGTCCTCTCACTTTGGGAAGTGCTGGGATTACAGGCTTGAACCACCGCACCTGACCAACATTTACATGATTTTTAATAATCTAAACTGCATTCTGGAGCAAGGTCAAAACAAACTGTACATGGAGCAACAAAGGAAAAAGGTGGATCCAAAAGTAAACTGTCACCCTCAAAACTCTGCTCAGCAACTTCAAATAATGAGAATATGTGTTCCTGGATAAAAGTAATTGTAACCAATTCATAAGAGACCATGCAACAAGTAAGCAACTGGTTTTGTTGATCAGCCTTCTTAAATGTCCACATTTCTCAGAATTCTGTCATCCCTCTTCTATTTTCATTCAGTCTCCAAACTCCAATGGCATTAATTTAGTTACATAATTTTAAAGTAGCACCCAGTGCACTAGCTTCCAAAACTCTCAAACCCATTCTTTCCTCTCCCTTCTCACTGCCATCATCTTAGTTTAATTCTTCATTACTTCTCACCTATCATGCTACAACAGCCTCCCCTAATTGATCTCCATACATCCATCCTTACCCTTCTCCAATCCTTTTTTTTGAGTCAGAATCTCACTCTGTTGACCAGGCTGAAGTACAGAGTGGCATGATCACAACTCACTGCAGCCTCAACCTCTTGGGCTTAGGTGATCCTTCTACCTCCCCCTTTGAGTAGCTGGATCTAAAGCAATACCACACTTCCAATCTCAGGCAATAATTCCACCTTGGCCTCCCAAGGATTACAGGCATGAGCCACCACATCCGGCTGCCCAATCCATTCTTAACACTGCAGCTGGAATGACTTCTCTCAAACTCAAACTCAATCTGATCATGTCTCTTCCCAGATTAATTCCTTCAAGGCTTCTCTATCACCTAGCCCCTTTACTATCTTCATTTTTCTTTACAATTATCACCACTTGACATACTACTTGCTTGTTCATTATCACCACTCCAGCTAGAATATAAGTTCCATAAGGGCAAAGTTTTTGTTCACTGCTATATGTTGCGTGCATGATGAGTGACTGAATGAAAGGACTGTTGACCTACAGGCCAACCTGCCCCATGCTCCTCTTTTCACTTTACTCCCACCTCTACCAAAACTGAATTGTGTAGTTACCTAAATATAATATGCCCTTTCGTGCCCCCTTGCTTTGCTGTATGATGTTCCCTTTGCCTGGAATATAAACTCTCCTCACCATCCAATCAACCTGGCAAACTATCATCCACATTTTAAAACCTTCTCCAGAAAGCTTCCCCTGACACCTTAGATAGAGGTGTCAATTTCTTTCCTTTGTGCTACTTCTGTGCCTATACCTACAGTTGCTCTAATCAAACTATACTGGAATGTGTATCTCCCTTCCAAGATTGTGAATTCTCTGAGGCCGAGGACTATTTATTCATCTCTTTACCTCCAGTGCCTAGGACAGTACCTGTCATAAAGCAATGACTCTAAATATTGGGTAAATTAACGTATGCACGGCTATCCTGTAAAAGAAATGAAAACACGGAGTTTCAAGAAGTTACTACTCCAAGTCCATGACGAATTTAAGTATAACCAGCCATAAGATAAAACAATCAACAACCAATGTCATCACCCAAGGTAACAAAAGGAAAGGAATAATACACAAATCCCCAAATGATTCCAAAATAATGAAACATAAAGTCATATTCACACCTTTTTGGATATATACCCCGGTTCCTTCTTGCTCCATCATTTGCCTTTCCTTTAGGCTCAGTTCTGTTGCTGGTCACCTGAGGGCCCAGCTAAGCAATAGGAAATAGAAGGGAAACCTGGGTTCCCCATGAATAATCTATCAAGTAGATCACTATCTGTGAAAGTTTTTGATGTATTATCTAATATAAGCTTTTGTATTCCCTCATATTTTGATTAAAGTTCATAGTACTTGTACAGGACTAGATTTTTATCACTAGCCATCTAACCCTGAACCAAAAGACCAAAGCCTCCCTCCAGCAGTAACTTATCCAATAAATGGGTTAGAGTTGTGCCTGAACTATTAATGCCTTTAGTCTTTGTAACAATCACACAGGGCATCCCTGAGCAATCACTTTCAGCCATCACCTCAGTGTGCCTTACAAACATTATTGTTTTTTCTCTGAATGCTGTGGACCAAAGCCACTAAAGCCAGCCATAAGAAAAACCTGCCCTTCCTACTTAGTTCTAAGCGTGTGACCCTGCATATAAATGTACAATCACATGCAGACGTATACAAATGAGTAGACATAAATGTACATGAAACAATTTAGAAAAGTTAAAAGTTTGACCAGCCTGAGCAACACAGTGAGACCTTGAGGCCTGATCTCTACAAAAAATAAAAATTAAAAAAATTAAAAAGTTAATCAGGCATGGTGTGGTACATGTGCCTATAGTCCCAGCTACTAGGGAGGCTGAGATGGAAGGATCACTTGAGCCCAGGAAGTCAAGGCTACAATGAGCCATGATCGTGCCACTGCACTCTAGCCAGGGTGATAGAATGAGACTCTGACTCAAAAAAAGAAAAAAAAAGAGAGAAGCCTAAAACCCAGTGACAGCTAATCAAACATCAAGCAAAGTCAGGGTAAAGATGTGATCCTTGATTCACCTCCACCACCTCCATCACCACCACCACCGCCACCCAGTAACCAAGTTCTGGAAAATTTATCTCTTACTATTTTTTCAAATAGGTTGCCTACTCCTAAAATTATGCCTTAGTTCAGAATCACAGCATTTCTCATTAAGATAATGGTCTTCTATGGTCCTCTGTCTTTGGACGCAGTGAAAATTGCAGCTGCCATTTGTTGAGAGGTTATGTATCAGCTATGCATATTCTTCAATTCTCTGTATTTTTCAATTCTTACAGCAACACTGCAAGGCAGGGTTTAATGTACCCATATTTACAAATAAGGGGACTGAAGCTCAGAAAGAGATTAAGTGACTTAACCCAAAGCCATACAGCTGAAACCGAACTGTGAAAATTCAAACCCAGGTCTATACTCCCAGCTATTACATTACTAAACAGCTTGGTCTTCTTCAATTCAGTCCCAGTGTGACCTTTCTAATATGCAAATCTAATCATGTTTGCCTTACATTCAATCCTGTAAACAAGACTCACCTCTCCAGCTTTTGTCTCCTGTCATTCTCACACTCTCCTGCCACACTTATCTCCCAGCAGTTCCCTAATATTTCTCTCACTTCTTTATAGTAACCATACTATTTGTAGGCCAAGAATACTTTTCCCCTTTGGCAGACTATTACCAACACAAACTTCAAGAGTTACTCAGATAATCCTTACTTCAGAAAGCCTTTGCCCTAACAAACACATACCCAAAATTGAGTTAAGCAACCATGTGCTACAGTTATCAGTTAAGTTACTTATCACACTGTACTATAACTTTGCTTAGGAGGCTATTAGTTACTTATGAATAAATATTGCATTTTTAAATCTCTGTAGTGCTCGTAGAGTGTGTATGCTGTAGAGTAAGGACTCATGTGTTTGAATTAATGAACTAATTTGCCAGAAGCAGCATAGCTTAAGAACTTGGCTCTGAAGTCAATTTGATGTGCTTTCATTCTAACCTGTCACACAGCATACCTGCTAAGCCTGCAGCAGACTTTTTTTTTTTTATTTCATCTGTAATATGGGAGAAAATTGCACACACCTCATAGATTGGGAAGGAGTAAAAGAAATAATGGACTTAGCACAACTTCTGTCACATTGAAAGTCCAAATAAACATTAGTAACATATTTTTTCGCTGTTTATCCACGAGGACAAAGCTACACCTCAGAAAACAGTTTCTCCCAGTAGCGTCTATCAGAGATTAAGACTTCCCCAAGAAGTCGGAAGTCAAGATCTCTTACAAACATCCCTCATCCACACTGCCCCTTGTCTTTTAGCTTCTGGTTATTCCGTGCTCAGTTGCTATTCCACCACACCCTAAATCACCAACTAGTGTTTGCAGTTTACTGCTTCTTACCCACTCACTAGTTTCCTCCCTCAAAGTCAATAAGACCATGCCCTAAGCAAGCAGAACATACCCCACGGAAACCAGTCAGCACCTTCTCCCAAGGGCACCACCAGTTTTCCCCACATTAAGCTTTAGCGAATTGAAGAGATCTCTGTGATCATCTACTACAAACTTAAATCTCCTCGAAGGAGAATCACAGAACTCCCGCTACCCATTCCAAGACCTCAGCCCCCAAAGTATTCATTCCAGATAGAGAACGAATTCCTGGCACTAAGAACCAGGAAAAAGAACACTTTAAGCTCTTCCCTAATAAGAGTTCTTCAGGTTTGTTAACCTCAAATAGTGACCAAGATCCACCATCCCATCCCGCCCCCCTTCCTGACAATCCAGGGTCTCGTTCACTCGATCTTAAAAGAGAGGTGACTCCCCATTCAGGGACTGATGCCTTCTACCCACCCATGTCACCTCCCTTCCCACTCCGCCCGTGCCCCCCCGCAGCACAGGCCCGGCCTGGTCCTTGGCCGCCAGCTCCTCCCACAGACCGCTACTCACCGCTTCTTGGGGATGGTGCCCGACTCCTGCGCGGCGGGAGTGGCCGTGGGCGCCGCCGTGGCCGCCGACGCGGCTCTCCGCGCTTTGCACTCATTGGTACTGAGAGCCTCCCGGGGCCGGCCCAGCAGATGGCCCGAGAGAACCCGCAGCCTCCGCCCGGCGCGGTCCGGATCCCGGTCCGATGCAGAGTCGGAGCTCGCGCCCGCGCCCTTCCCGCCCGCTGCAGCCGCCGCCTCCGCCATAGCTTCCGCCTTGTGCCGCCGCCCAGGACCGCTGGGCGCGGGTGAAAGGTCACTCAGAGCAGCGCCGGGCGCGACCATTCGCTGCGGCGCATCCCGGCAGCCACCGCGGCGACTGGGCGGCGGGTGCCATGCGCCTGGAACTTCGCGTTCTCTGCCCCCGCCCACCGCGCCTTCCCGCCCCGGGCGCGCCTCGGGCAGCGCACCTGCTACGCAGGTGAGTTTGAGCCAACCCCGGTTGGCTCAGCCGGGGCTAGCGGGACCGGGAGCCAAACCACAAGCACCCCACGAGGCTTCCCACAACCTTTGGGGGTGTCCTCGGTTGTGACCTGGGCCTCTGGAGGCGCTTGCGGGAGCCAGATGCATTGGAGCAGGAGGTGTAGATGGGTTGGACCTGACCGCGGACCCAGCGCCGTCCTTTTTCTGAAAGATTCTGTTGTTCCATCTCTCCTCTCCCTCCCTGCAGAGTCACCAAAGTAACGCAGAACTGACCCTTATTGCCCCTAGCCAATTAGAGCAAATAACTCTATCATGTTCTCATTTCTCGTCCCTACTTCGTGGCTGGCACTGTGCTCAGTACTAGATTTCAAGTAAGCGACCTCCATTTTACAGATGAGAAAATTGAGCCCCAGACTTATCTAACTTGCCAGACAGTATGCAGCTAGTAAATGTTAAGAATTAGCTAAAGGCCAGGCTCGGTGACTCAGCCTGTAATCCGAGCACTTTGGGAGACCGAGCCTAATGGATTGCCTGAGCTCGCGGGTTCGAGACCAGCCTGGGCAACTTGGCGAGACTTCGTCGCTACAATAAATCAAAAATTAGCCAGGCGTGGTCGCGCACACCTGTAGTGTGGGCTACTTGGAAGGCTGAGGCGGAAGGATCGTGGGAGCCTAGCAGATCGACGCTGGGGTGGCCGTGAACCTGCTACTGCACTCCAGCCTGGGCCACGGAGTGAGACTCCAACTCAAAAAAATAAGAAGAATTAGCTAAAGCACAAACTCTCACATACACTGGCCATTGTCATTCTCCATCCTGCCACTACCCTCATGTAATACCTTTTTAACAAAAAGAAAATATTGGCAGAGGAATCTAAAGAACACCACATTCCTAGGGCTAGAGATTGACAGCTGACCTCTGGGGTCTTGCCAATTTCTAAAACTGAGATTATGACTCTATGGTGAACTTCCAAAAAGGCCCAGACTGGTTAAAAACTGTCAGTTGAGGGCTAGGCAAATTACTGTCGGAGGACCAATTCTAGCCTATGACCTATTTTTATACACCCCTCAAGCTAATGGTCTTTATATTTGAAAAGTGTTGTTTGAGAAAAAAGAAAAAAAATATATGTAACAGACCTTATGTGGTCCCATAAATCTTAAAATAGGTGTTATCTGGCCTTTACAGGTCCTAATGTCCTATGAAATTCATGTTAAAAAGAGATGACAAGCCACTTTGAAAACAATCCAAATGTCTAGCAATAGATAAATGGTTACCTAAATTATCAATATGGTATTTTTGCAGCTATTAAAATCATTTAGTACAACTGTAGAAACATAGAAAATGCTTATGAATTTGTAAAATATAAAAAATGGCCATAATGTAGGCATTTTATATGTAGCTCTTTACTCAATCTTTGCAACAACACAATGACGCACAGAAATAAGCATTTCTGTCACATCCTTAATTTATTCATGAAGGCTCAAGGAAAGTAAGCCTTTTCTGAAATAACTATGTTATCTCAGAGACCATATACTTCATGTTAATATCCTTATTCCACCATTACCATCTTGGAATGCTAACATTGTATGTTAAAACTTATATAGGCTTGGAGTACTTTGTGAGTTTTTTGGGGGTTTTTTTGGTTTTTGTCAAATACTAAAGTTGAACTTCTTGAAACAAATTTTTATTTTAGTTATAAACCATGCTCCTAGTTCTTAAGGGCTGAGTTCGGGGAAACATTTCAGAAATGGCTACCACAGATATCAGGACCTCATTCGTGGGGTTCAAGAACATGAGACATATAGCATTTTCCTAGGTATTTGTAACTAAATTTTAAAAATCTTTAGTTCGTCTTATATAATTATACATTGAAGTCTGCAAAACCACTAGTTTCTGACTTCTACATATATTTGTCCTATATTGTTGACACCCTTAAAACACAGCAGAACTAGTTCCTGGTTGGCATGCTCAGAATTCACCTGATGACCACGAGAGTAACTGACTATATGCTTCTGCACATTTAATAACAAAAGAGAAATAGCCTAGCTCCCTTTTCTTAACTTGACTTCATTGTCAATTAGAGGAGTTATCTCTTATTTTGAAATTTTAAAACGTACTGTGCCTTCCAGTATAACATACATAATCCTTGTAGTCTTTTGTGTTGCACAATCTGAAGAAAGACATACTTATCCTCTGACCTGGTTAAACAGTCTCCAAAACAGATTAAGTTGACCCAATCTTATAATTAATGAATCAAGATTTTTTTTCTCCATGCTGCTCCATCAGTTCATCTACCGATCGCTTCCATTTCCTCGTGTTTTACCCCCTTCCTTTAGAATTCAATCTCAGATATCACTGGTGATGTTATCACAGAGAGAAATAACAACACTAGTCTAGACCTGTCAGTTATTGAGTTGAGATGCCCTACAACCTTTGATACATTAGTATATCATTTTTTGCTTTTGCAAGAGTGTGGTCCCCTGATTCTCCCTGTGCTTCCTTGAATGAGTTAGAAACTGAGTTCATTTTTCCCCTCCTTTTTTATGCTTCCCTGTTGTCAACCTGTGTCTCCATTGTCAACCTATTCTATCAACCTCAGAGTTGTTTCAGTGTCTTCTTTGCCGCTTACATCTAGTACATTAACAGTACTTGTATCAGGGCAAATCAGGCGCTCATGTAATGTTAACCTATTCTGAATATATCATCCAGAGGGCAGGTTGGTAAAGACATGGGTTTACCAATGGTGGCCGGTTAGTACAAAGCTCTCCACACCCCAGTAGATGTGGGGAGAGATTATATACCCGCAGTGTGGGAAAGGGAGTAAGATACAGCAATAGCATTACGTGCAACGAAACAGAAACATAGACGTTTACTCTCAGTAACTGCCTTGCGTTAGCAGACGTGCATATCTTCAAGGGCATTTAAACTGGGCACAGATGGCCTTGGCCAGGGACTATTCTCCCAGTTAAGAAATACTCATCAGCAGGGAGGAGGAGCAAGTCATATGTTCTGCATTTACTCCAGAGGACATTATCCTCTGTGTCTCTTAAATCTGTTGTTTCTCTGAGAATTTATTTGCTCACTTATTTATCAAATACTGTCTTTATTTGTTCATTAACTTTTCATTTGCATAGGCCTGTTCCTCCCAATAGTCCATAAACTCCATGAAGGCAGAGTTCATATCCTACACAAGAATCTGAGACTTATACTTAATTTAAAATGACTCATAAATAAATTTGGAGAGAGAAACTGGAGCCATAGTCCTCTTAGGAGCTATTTCCCCCCCCAATTAAAAATGCCTAGTTAATAATTAATGTACAAAGTTATCTCATAAAATAGTACCTTCCACAATAATGGAAATGTCCTATACCTATCTGTACTGTACAATGCAGTCACTACTAGCCATGTGCAACTGTGAGCACTGGAAATGTGGCTAGGATGGCTGAGAAGCTGAATTTTAAAATGTTAATTAAACTTAAATGGTCATGCAGTCATGGTGACTATATTCAGTAGCACAATTATAGAGTTAATAACTTATTGGCATCTAGAGATATCAACTCTCTTCCTTTTCTCTACTATTAGTAGAACCTATACAGGGGTATGGAGAAGAAAAATATGTAAGGAGAAATATTTGTCTCTTGCATACTGACCTAGGGCTATACATCTACCCCCCCCCCAAAAAAGCTATAAATGATTAGGTATGGTCAAAATTAAACAGCACCCTGGGATACTTGGCCCATTATAGATTAGATAGGCTTTTACAAGACATCTTGCAGATTAACCATCAGAAGTAAAGTTTACTTTTATGTAAAGTGCAATTCAAAGATAAATCTTGGAACTGTTAGGAGAAAAGTTTGCATAAGGATCCCAAGCCCAGTGAAGTTACCTCTTTTCTGATGAACTGCCTCCTTTCTGACACAGGCTCTGTGAAAAAGTTAAGACATTCCAAAAGTTATTTGACTAATGCAAAAGAACTATCGTATGGTTCTAAGTAAATTCAGGCAATGAGGGGGACTTGTTTTGTACACTGGATCTCTAGATCTTACAAGATTATTTAGCATTAAAAATCCAGTCCAGCTCTAGAGTCCCTGAGCCCAACTCCTGTCTAGCTGTTGCTTCTAACTATTGTACAGTACTCTGTCTATACTCTGGCTATTTCACGTGAAGTGAAGAAAAGGGGCAGGAGGAGTAAATGGCTAAGTGTTTTAAGGAAAAAAGCTCCTTAAATCCGACAGGTCAACAACTCTAGTCTTGGAGCTTTTCATACCCTTTCCAGATGTTACTAGAACAGCGTTGAAATAACAACTAGCACATTTGCTTGAAATCATGTAAAATTTCTAGATTTATTGTGAAAAAACTATATAAGCCATATATCCTCAGACTATTTTTGGAATGAGATGGGTCTTTTAGTTTTTGCCTAACGCCCTAGAGAGTTCAATCTACTAACATTACTGGCAAACTTTAAATGTAAATGTAGTTAGCTGCCTTCTTGTGCAAACTGAGGTATGAACATGCTTCTTGTCAACTATCAGAAGGCAAAATATATAAAATTTACAGATATGAGCAGAATAACAAAAAGTTTTCCCTTAGGTAATGAAAAGCTTGATGTAAATTAGAATCATGTACCAGTATAAAAACTACTGATTATATATATTTTAAATATGTATACAGTAATCAAAACATATGGGCAGTAAGAGCATTTGTTGAGCGTTTGTCATGTAGCTAACTCAATACTAGATGCTATGAGATGCAAAGTATTTAAGCCAGGGCCCCATCTTCATGGTAGAATCAGGCTAGTTAGGAGTCCATACATAAGTAGGAAAAACAAACTGTGATACTATTGGTTGGAATAAGTATGAAGGTGACCTTGGTGAAGGATTTCCTCTTTTTATAAAAGCAGAACCCAAGTGGAATATCCTGAAATGTATTTCATGCTACCTAAGAGGAATGGATGTTTCACATGAAGCTGGCTCATTTAAACTCATAATTTCCACAAAAAATTAAAACTCCAGTGAATAGCTACTTGTAGGAGAGCCATCTCAGCAAACCTGTTCTTTCCAAGCCCTGGGATACTTGGCCCTTGATAACCTGGATCCCAAGGGAGAGCAAACGACATACACAGAAACAAGCATTAAACCCATGGCATGTGGAATTTTAAGTTGAGTGCCTTTATTTACATTTATGACACCTAACTTGAGGTACAAAAAAGTCTAAATAGGATAGATTAACTCTTAGAAACCTGCACCAAATTTCTTTACTGTACTGATTTTCATTACTCATCTTCGGAGCTGCTGAGTGATCTCTAAACATAGGAGTTCTTGCATTTTTATGACTTTTTTGTGAAATATAACACAGAGAAAAGTGAACCAAAGCATACATGATCACAAATCAAGCACTCTTATAACTATCATCTAGGTCAGGAAATAAAACATTGCCAGAACCTCAGAAATTTTCCTTGTGCCCTCTCCCAATCATTTCACCCACAAAGGTAGCTGCTGTCCTGAGTCTTATAATAAGCATTTCCTGTGTGTGTGTGTGTGTGTGTGTGTGTGTGTGTGTTTATGGCTTTATCAACTAAGCATCCTTTGCCTGGTTTTTGTTTGTTTTTGCATTTATATAAATGGAAGCTTATGACATGCTCATTTGTGTCTGGTTTATTTCATTCAACTTTATGTGATTCAATCATGTTGTACATAGTTGATGTACATTTAATTTCTTTGCTGTATAGTATTCTATTGAATACATATACCAGCTTTTATCTATTCTACAGTTAATGGACAGTCGAGGTATTTCTAGCTTGGTGCCATTATGGATAATGTTGCCATGAAGATTTTTGTATCCAGGTGGACATGCATATGAGTTTCTGTTGAGTGACCATCTAAGAATAGAATTGCTAGGTCATAAAATATGAATACATTTAACTTTAATAGATAATAAAATGCCGATCTGTTTTCCAAAGGGATTTTACCAAATCTACTACCCCAGCAGTATATGAAAGTTTCTATTGCACTAATATGTGTTATTGTTGTCTGGTTAGTTTTAGCCAATCTGATGGATGTACATTATTATCTTATTGTGGTTTAATTTACAGTTCCCTGATGACTAATGAGGTCAAGCACCTTTTTATGTGTTGTTGACTATTTGGATGTCATCATTTGTGAAATTCCTGTTCAAGACTCTATTCATTTTTCATTCATATATCAGTCATCTTATTGATTTGTAAGGATTATTTGTATATTTCAGATAGCCTTTTTTCCGATTAATGTATAGCAAATTTGTAATCTCATTATGTCAGGGCTCCCCAACCCCCAGGCCACAAATGGATCCTGGCCTGTTAGGCCTGTTAGGAACTGGACCACACAGCAGCAGGTGAGCCGCAGGCAAGCCAACAAAGCTTCATCTGTATTTACAGCCTCTCCCAATCGCTGTCATTACCGCCTGAGCTCTGCCTTTGTCAAATTAGCAGCAGCGTTGGACTCTTATAGGAATATGAACCCTATTGTGAACTGCACATGTGAGGGTTCTATGTTGCATGCTCCTTATGAGAATCTAATGCCTAATGATCAGAGTGGAGCTGAGGCAGTGATGTTAGCGATGGGGAGTGGCTGCGAATGCAGATTAACATTAGCAGTGAGATTACTGCATAGAGTTCATAATAAATCAATTGTTTGCAGACTCATATCAAAACCTTATTTGAGTGGAAGTGAGTTGATGTACTTCAATTGTACAGCTATATGTGGTGGCAGGCTTTAAGTCAGAATCTGACACTTATTTTAGTCCACACATGACCTGCCTATTATTTTATTTACCACTTCCATTTATGCCTTTTTTAAAATGATGAGTTGAATTGTATAATTATTTTATTATATATTACAATGTAATAATAATAGAAATAAAGTGCACAATAAATGTTATGCACTTGAATCATCCCAAAACCATCCCCCTACTGGTGGATGCCAAAAGGTTGGGGATCACTAGATCACTACTACATTATGTGGTTTGCCCTTTTATTTACTTAATAGTGTTGTTTGGTGAAAAATAGGTCTACATTTCAATGTGATCAAATGTCTCGATCTTCTTCTTTATTTAATATTTTTTGTGTTCTGTTTAAGACGTCTTTACCTGCTTTGAGGTAATGAAGATAATTATCCTGAATTACCTTATAGAAGCCTTATTATTTTGCCTTTCATGTTAATATCAACAGTTCACCTGGAATTTATTTTTATGTGTGATGTAGAGACTGGGTTTCTTTTTTTTCTTCGCATTATATCCAATCATCTCAGCACCCAGATTGTTTTTTTGGTTTGTTTGTTTTTTGTTTGTTTTTTAACAAACTTTTCAGTACATTAAGGAACTTTCCTTCTGATCCTAGCTTGCTGAGAGTTTTTATAATGAATGGATATTCATATGTTCTTTTTCTATGTCTGTTAAGATAATCATATGGCTTTTCTCTTTTTTTTTTTTTTTGAGTTGGATTCTCGCTCCATCGCCCAGACTGGAGTACAGTGGCTGCTCCCGGCCACCGCAGCCTCGACCTGCTGGGCTCCAGCGATCCTTCCACCTCAGCCTTCCAAGTAGCTGAAACTACAGGCGCGCGCTACCATGCCCGGCTAATTTTTTGATTTTTATTGTAGAGATGAGGTCTCACCAACTTGCCCAACCGGGTCTCGAACCCGCGGGCTCAGTCAATCCACTCACCTCAGCCTCCCAAAGGTGCGGGATTACAGGCTGAGCCACTGAGCCCAACGTCTTTTCTCTTTTATCCTGTTATTTTGGTAAACTACATGGATTGGTTTTCTGTTGTTAAACCAACCTTGCAGTACTGGCATAAACCCAACCTGGTCATGATGTATTGAATTTTTGTATGTTACTGAATACAGTATATTAAAATTTTATTTAAGATTTTGTATCTATGTTTCTAAGTAAGATAGGTCTGTAATTTTTATTTCTTTATGATTCATGTCAGGTTTTGCAGACCTCATGAAACACACTAGTGAGTACCTTTGTTTTCAAGTCTCAAGAATAGTTTATGTAAGATTGATCATTATTTCTTCCTTAAGTGTTCAGTGGAATTCACCAAATAACAATCTGAACCTGGAGTTTTCTTTATGGGAAGGTTTTTATTTACAGATTAAATAGAGTAATGCTATTCAGATTTTTTATTTATATTTGTCTCAATCTCTGACAGTGTTTACCAAGCAAATTGTTCACTTTATTCACATTTTTCAAACTTATGGGCTTAAATTTTTTATAGTATCTTCTATTATTATTTTAATGTCTATAAGGTCTGTGATAATGTCTCACTTTACATTCCTGACTGGTTATTCTCTTTCTTTTGCTTTCTCTGTCTTGTTTTTTTAATCAATTTGTTAGCATTTACCAATTTTTAAAGAATCAATTTTTTAAAAAACTTAAACTGATTCTCCTACTTGAAAGCTTTCTATTTTTGTTCCTATTCCTTATTCCTTGTCATTTCCTATCTTCTACTTTTTTTTTTTTTTTTTTTTGCTTTTGTTTCTGATTTCTCTAATGCTTAGCTCAGTGATTTCTCAGACTTTTTGGGTGTGTTTGTTTTGTCATCTATATATTTAGGGGTATAAATTTATTAGAGTAAAAACTTTAAGCAACTAACTTCATTCATTCAAGTTTTGATAACAGTATTTTCACTATTATTCAGTTCCAAATAGTTCCCTTTTTTATTTGAAAAGAATGAGTATTCTCTCGGTTTTGGAGTACAGTGTCTCATATAATCCTTGTTAGTTCAAGTTTGCTGATTGTGTTGTTCAAATCTTTTATATCCTAACTGATATTTTTTCTACTTATTTTATAATTATTGAAGTATGTTGAAATATTTTACTATTATTATGAATTTATCTATTTTTCCTTGTAGTTCTGCTAATTTTTACTTTGTATATTTTGAAGCTATGTATTAGACATGTCAAAATTATTATATTTCCCTGGCATATTGAACATTTTATAATTATAAAATGTCCCTCTTTGTTTCTAATAATGATTTTTGTAGTGCAGTTTAACTATACCAGCTTTTTGCATGTGTGTATAATTCTATCCTATAACTTGAAATGTTTGTATCCATATATTTTAGATGTGTCTCTTGCAAACAGCACTTAAGTGTTTTCTTTATGCAGTCTGAGCATAAAATCTTGGGTCATGTAGCTCACTTAAGTTTCATTGAATTACTAATGTAGTTAATATAATGGCTAAGAGCACTGACTTCAGTGATAGACAGACCTGGGTTTGAATATTGGCCCTACCATTGACTAGATTTGTTAATATCTCTGGGCTTGGTTTCCAAAGGTATTACAGTATTAATGAGCAAATACAGGAGTGCCAAAAAATGTATACGCATTTTAAGAGACGTTACCTATGTATTACTTTTCAAAATTGAATTAAATTATGGTGCCAATGTGTAGTATGATGTTCCCTCAACCATGCTTCTGTCATTTTCTTTGTCCTTCTTGCTGTCGCATGGTGATGCTAGCATTCATTTGATCAATGCCATCTTTTGAGCAAACATTATACTTAAAATGTGTATACATGTTTTGGTATCCCCTGTATGCAATAAATTCTAATTGCTATTATATTATGAAAGGGATAGTGAAGTTGGTGTTAGGAAGGCAGTCTTCATGGAAAAGATAAATTCTTGTTACAAGGAAAAGAAATAAGGTAAATGGTTAAATTGGGAAGGTGAGACCAAATCATGGGAGCATTAGAAACTTAGCAGAAGAGTAAAAACTTGAGTTGGTGGAGCTGTTATAAATTCTTGAGCAAGGGGTTAGCATGACACGCCTGAAAAGACTATTTGAAATTCATTCTCAAGTGGGAGTCAGCCTGTCCAGTATACCTGCGAACCTGTTGGCCATTGTCGAAAGAAACTACCAGAAAATTAAGACACCCTAAAGAACTACAAAGGAAGATAACAATGTTTTAATGACAGGACAACATTGAATTATGGTTACTATCTGCTTCAGTAAAGGGCAGTGAGCTAGCTTAGGAGGTGAAGATGTTTAATGTGAAAGTGGCTATTGATTTCATGTTGTGTCATAATGCCTTTGTGCTTCAGGATGTCACCATCATACTAATGTATATAGGGTAAAGGGAAACTGATTTAAATAGAGAAATAATTGGAGCCGAGTTGAAAGTACTTTATGTTTTATTATTACTCTACTGCTAACTATATAGTATGCAATCTAAAATTCTTGATTTCTTGATTTTTTTCATAATTTAGGTAGGAATAATTTCTGCCCTGCCTACCGCTCAGAGTTATTGTAAAATGATAAATGTTTCGGGGAGCCAAAGTCAAAAATCACTTTAAAGTATTGTTTTCATGGAAATATATAAAATCAAGATTTGATATTTATCAATTAGTACTCTGAAACAGCAATTCTTAAACTTTTTGGTCTCTAGGAGTCTTTTGTCATATTAAAAATTGAGACACCCCCCAAAGGTCTTCTGTTTATGTCTATATCTTCCTACCTACATACCTGTGCCATATTAGAAATTAAAGTTGAAAAATATTTAAAACATGTATTTATCAATTTACTTAGAGATAGTAATAAACCAAAACATATTATAATAAATAACATATTTTTATTAAAAATAAACTTTTTTCCAGAAAAAATATAAGAATGGTATTACTTTATTATCGCCGCAGCCTCGACCTGCTGGGCTCCGGCGATCCTTCTGCCTCAGCCTTCCAGGTAGCTGGAACTACAGGTGCGCGCTACCATGCCCAGCTGATTTTTTTGATTTATTGTAGAAATGAGGTCTCGCCAAGTTGCCCGGGCGGGTCTCGAACCTGCAGGCTCAGGCAATCCACTCACCTCAGCCTCCCAAGGCGCGGGATTACAGGCGGAGCCACCAAGCCCGGCTTACATTTTTTAAAATTTCATTATTATCTGACTTAATAGAAGACAACTGGATTCTCATATCTGCTTCTGAATTCTGCCTTTTGAGATATCACATGCCATGGAACCTGTGGAAAACTCCACTTTACGCTCATGACAGTGAAAAAGACAAATAACATTTTATTCTTATTATGAAAATACTTTTCATTTTGCTGACTCCCTGAAAGGGTCTCAAAGACCACATCTTGAGAACTGCAGCTCTAAAATATTTCTTTAGACATCTGCTAAAACATGCATTGAGGAAGCTCCAGACAGCCAGATGCCAACATAGTTAATTATATTGTTACAAAGTAGTGTGTAATACCACTATTAATAAAGCAAGGTTGTAAAAAAGATTTAAGGTGTTTCATATTTTAATACAGTATATATAGAGAATGTATATATTTTTCAGTTTCTTATGCTCACATTTTGAAAGTCATAAACAATCACATTTTGAAAGTATTGACTACACTTCAAAATCAGATTTTCAAATCCAGTTGATGTATGAGCAGAAACATAATTTCTATAAATGGGGGAGCTAAATTTAGTGTGACTTTTGTAACATAGCATGGTTTAAGTTACTTTGCAAGGTCAAACTCACTTCCATTTTAGGCTTACAAAGTTATTTTTATCATTGTATTTAAATCAGTGGTAAATAGTTAAAAGATGTTCTGGGCCAGTTGTTCCCAAGATTTTTTTTATAATGATATGGCGAGCATAGCTTGGAAATAGTTTATTCACAAATCCTAACATTTGGTCTTTGCATACCTCCAGATTTCTTAATCCTCTTCATGTGGCAACTTTTATGTGTTGTGGCCAATAGTGATCACGCACCCAGAGACAAGTGATGTTCTCAAAGGCAAGTCTCTTCTATTCTAATTCAGATATGATGGAAATTGTTTTTTCCCATTGATTAAAAATACTCTTCTGGGGCAAAGAGATGAGGTAAGTCTCTGCATTCACTAAGCCTCCTCCAGAGCCCCAGAGAAAGATACATTTGAGGATATGGCAAAAGTCAGTGGCCACCAGGGACCTATGATTGTCTCTGGCTAACTCTGCCTTTGGCTGCTTTGGGACTATAGACTCTTTTAAGGACCCCTATTCTATAGTTAGGAGAACTTAGAGAGGAAGTACTCTGCCTGCTTAACCTCCTGAGTGGCCCTCAACTCTCCCTCTATTCACTATTTCCTATTATTTTATTTTCTGAAAGAGGAAGCTGACTTTGCTCCCACTGCTTAGATTATGCTGTATAAAAGCTACTGTGAGTATATTAGAGGTATGCACTCCTCTAATGGTCATCCCATTCTTTTTTTTTTTTACAAAGAAGTTTCCTCTCTAGTCTAACTGAACCATGGCACCACCTCCCACCACAAGCAGATATGTCTCCTCAAAGCCTGAAGAGACATGAAAGCTACTTTGAATCAAATGTTTAAAATGACCTGCTAACCACCCATGCAGTATTCCCACTGCATCCCTAAATCTTCTACTGAAAGGAGCAATATCTGTTTTAGAAATCTACTTTTTAAAATGTTGACATACTGGATGACTAGATTTTTTTTTTACATACCCAGAAGAAGCTATTTGAGTTTGATGGATGAGTAGATATTTAAGCAAAGATATATGGTATCTTCTTTGTTCTCTTAATTTCTTCCCTCATTTTAACACCCATTTCCTATTTTTCCTGACTTTTAGACCCATAATTTTGCCTTTCTGTTTTTTCACCTTGGGTCAATATGATACAGGACTAGAGAAAGATAAGAAAGGAAAAAGGATCAGTAAAATGAACAATAAAATCATTCCATGAAGCCGGGCACGGTGGCTCAGCCTGTAATCCCCGCTTTGGGAGGCTGAGGTGAGTGGATTGCCTGAGCCCGCAGGTTTGAGACCCGCCTGGGCAACTTGACGAGACCTCCTCTCTACAATAAATAAAAAATTAGCCGGGCGT